>JADBJO010009139.1:65000-70000 GCA_016801955.1 Conus betulinus
ATTTATATAAAGGAACATCAGCACTTGAAGCAGTTACGTTGTCTTACTGATAATTATAACAGAAGGGGACAAAAGCTGACTACAGACAAAATTTGTGTGCATCCACACACACACACACACACACACACACACACACACACACACA
Organism: Conus betulinus; assembly: GCA_016801955.1. Taxonomy (NCBI): domain Eukaryota; kingdom Metazoa; phylum Mollusca; class Gastropoda; order Neogastropoda; family Conidae; genus Conus; species Conus betulinus. The sequence continues at coordinate 65,146 of JADBJO010009139.1, forward strand.
CACACACACACACATGCACGCACGCACGCACGCACGCACGCATGCACGCACGCACTCACGCAAACACACACACACACACACACACACACACACACACACACACACACACACACACACACACAGAGGGAAGGAGGAAGAACATGAATACATGTGTTGTGTCTTTCGATACATCCCAGAAGATGGAGCTATGGCTTGCTCAGGTGATGTTGGGATTCAATCGGGCACACGTGTACAAAATCTCACTTACGCTGAACCTCAAATTTCTAGCCAAGAAATAAAGAGGAAGAAGACGTAACCAAGACAAGACAAAACAATATAAGACCAGGCAAAGGCAAGGCAAGGCAAGGCAAGGCAAGCAAGGCAAGGCAAGGCAAGGCAAAGCAAGGCAAAGCAAGGCAAGGCAAGGCAAGGCAAGACAAGGCAAGGCAAGACAGGGAAAGTCAAGGCAAGGCAAGGCAAGGCAAGGCAGGGAAAGTCAAAGCAAGGCAAAGCAAGGCAAGGAAAGGCAAGGCAGGGAAAAGGCAAGGCAAGGCAAGGCAGGCAAGGCAAGGTAAGGCAAGGCAGGGAAAGGCAAAGAAAGGCAAGGCAAAGCCAGGCAAGGCAAGGGAAAGGAAGGCAAGGCAAGACAAGAAAAATCAAGATGACAGTCACCAGGATGAAAATGATTATTCCTGTGCCTGTTTGTATCCAGAACTGCATTTTGCCATATCAAGAAGACAAAACAAACAAACAAAGAATATAAAGAAGTTGAAGATCTGAAATAAGAAACTCGCGCAGCATTACGTAGCGCTGCAAGATTGTAAATTGAACGCAGCTCTCTCTCTCTCTCTCTCTCTCTCTCTCTCTCTCTCTCTCTCAAGCCAGCCAGCCACACAGGTCCGCTCTCGACCCTCCTCACTCTGCGAATAACTGCATGAGAGCAACAGAGGGCTAAGCGGACAGTATAGTACACGACAAGTGTCAAAAAACTGTCTATAGTATTTTTTTTCAATGACGCAAGTAATTGTTTTAAAAGAGTAAATTTTAAGAATCATTCTTCGTTAGTCCGCCAAAAAACAAGGACGAACAAGTAACAAGACAAAACACGGCGCGTTTCGACCTCTTAGATCTTCTTCAGGCAAGATAAACAACGTTCAGGACAAAAGTTTTTGCCCCCTTCCCAACGGCCTCGTTTTCATTTAACGCCCATCTTGCGTCGAATACGAGAAGATAAGTGACTGCTGGTTCCTCATGTTCATTGTGCTAACGTTGTTTGTCTTGCCTGAAGAAGACCTGAGAAGTTGGCACGTGGAGTGTTTTTTGTCTTGTAACTTGTTCGTCCTTGTTTCTGGCGGACTCACTAGGAATTATTCTCAGAATTTGTTTCAGTTTCTGCCTGCTGTCGCCTCACTTTGGAACAAAAAAAAAAGTAATGATACAAATGCAATTGTCACAAGACCTTACGTATCATCTTGACTGACACACAAATGTGGTGCCATAAACAAAAAGGTTATGGGCAAGATGTCGGTAATAATAAAATATGCTCTTGTGCACGTAGCCCCAATTTTTGGAGAGAAGATTCCCAACTCTGTTTTTTTTTTTTAATTTTTTTTTTTTTTTTGTTTAATGTACAGTTACTTTACAGTATACAGTAAGTCACTTAATACTTTGGGAATGAATTAGAAAAATGAAAGGTATATGAATAATGATGAGTAACTAGAAAAAAGATACACCCGAAGGTGCGGCTGGGACCCCAGAGAAGTCCTGTCCTCAACTGCCGAACAAACCAGCTGGGAGCAATCCTGCACCACCTTTGGAAGCCTGCATCTTTTTGTTCATACAGGGTGCAGGCACGTACAGGGTATGCCATTAAGACGTCCAGGGACATAACTACTCCATGGCAGATGCCATTGTGTAAATGGCCTCTAGATGTGACACGACAGAGCCTCCACGGGAGCGTTTCCATGAATGCTGGATGAGTAACTTAGTATGTAAGAATAGGCCCAGACGAACGCTGTTTTTGAAATGTTGCTTCTATCATTATTTTCAAAAGTGTCACACTTTTTTTTTCATTTCAGAACAGACGTGTTTTCTCTTGTGATAAATATCCTTTTCTTTCATCACGTTGGTCACACTGAGTGTCCACCATAAAGCGCCAAACAGAATCTCCATATACATAGATAATAAAGAAGTGGCCATAAGCACAGCAATATAGGAGGGAAAGAATGGGTTGAGAATAAATACAATGAATTACAGGAGGCATAAAAAGGGGGGGGGGGGGGGGGACAAATTATGACAATACCATAAAAACCAATGGGAGGAGAGAAAACATATTAAGCTTACATTAGTTAATTGTTCAATGAACAGACTTTTTGTTGTCAAACTGCTCAGAATAAGTCAATAGCAGTATCAGTGTTGTTGATGGCGTGCGGACTGTTGACGCCGCAACACCCATAATTGTTGGCCTCTTTCCTGGACAACGTATTGCCCAATGAACAGACAATTACATTTAGGTCACCGAATTTTCAATGCTGTCTCCATAAACACCGGTACGAATGTCACGTGAAATATTCTTTGAGGCGTATAATCGTTCTTTTCACACACACACACACACACACACACACACACACACAGACTTTGGAAGTTTTGACACTATTGTTTTTACCATAGAAAAGAGAATTATGCACCTGCTGAAGTAAGGCCGAGTAAAGATGTACAGAAGGGAACCCCAGAGGGAGGGGGGGGGGGGGGGGGAGTGCTGGGTGAGAGGGGAGGGCAGGACGAACGGAGGGAGAGAGATGGGAGAAAAGGGCACAGCTAAGGAAGAGGATGTTGTTGGAGTGAGAACGGGATGTAAGGACGGGGGAAGTGCGGAGGAGGTAGAAGAGTGAAGGGGGTTGGTGGGGGTGCGGAATGGGGAGGGGTGGGGGGGGGGGGGGGGGGTAGGAAAACACCAGACCACTTGCAAGCAGGCAGGCTGGCAGGTGGATTTCCACTTCAACGTCAAGAACTAGAGTAGAGCGCGCGTACACATTGTTTCTGTACAGCTGGATCCTGTTTGGTAACAGTTGTGTGTGGTGTGTGTCTGTGTGTGTGTGTGTGTGTGTGTGTGTGTGTGTGTGTGTGTGTGTGTGTGTGTGTGTGTGTGTGTGTGTGTGTGTGTGTGTGTGTGTGTGTGCGTGCCTCTGTGTGTGTGTGTGTGTGTGTGTGTGTGTGTGTGTGTGTGTGTGTGTGTGTGTGAGAGAGAGAGAGAGAGAGGGGGGGGGAGGAGGGTTTCATTTAGAGTAAAACGGATACGCTACCTGAGAAGAAAAAAAAGAGAAAGAAAGAAAGAAACTTAAAGAAAAGAAAGAAAGGAAAAATAAAGAAACCGAGGAACGGTTTTTTATTTAAATAAAAAGAAAGAAAGAAACGGAAAGTAAGCAATTAGAACCCAAAAGAAAGAAACTACAGAAAACGATATAAGAAAACAGGGGAACGACATGCTAGGATAGGTAGAAAGAAACAAACCCAATACAATAAAAAGAAAACTTAATGAAAGAGAACACAGAAGAATACAAAGGAGAGAGAGAGAGAGAGAGAGAGAGAGAGAGAGAGAGAGAGAGAGAGAGTAGAGAGAGAGATTATTAAGCTAAAAGTTACAACAAAGAAACGATGAATGCTCAAATGGAAAAAAAAAAAGAAAGAAAGAAAGGAATTCGAGAAGGTAAGTGATTGCTCGTTCTTCGTTTTCTTCGTCCTGAGTGTTGTGTGTCTCTTGCCTGAAGAAGACTGAAGAGGTCGAAACGCGTCGTGTTTTGTCTCGTAATTTGTTTGTCTATGTTAACCGGCGGTGGTGCTGAAAATTCCTTTCAAAAAAAAATTTCAGTTTCCTCCTGTAGTGACTTCCCTTTGACACTAGCAGACATGGAAGTAAAGATGTATGTCAAACAGCTGTTCTTCCTCTCTCCGCAACAGAGGCGTTTGACGATCCACACCCTAACTAACACCTAACACATGGGGGCCGGAATAGCTCAGTGGTAGAACGCCGGACTCGTAATCTCAGTGATCCTGGGATTGCGGGTTCGAATCTCCGCCGGGCCGTTTCGGTACAGAGGGATTTTTCCCTCGGAGTTAACATTGGTTCTGACGACTCCATTCCCCATACAGTCCTTCGAATGAGACTATAAACCGAGGTTCCGTGTGTGAACGCACGCATAACATCTTGCGCACACGTCAAATCCCATCACCAGCTTTCGGAAGAGAAGGCGAGTTTGGCCGTTGGTATGGATGACACTTTGCACATAGCATGCACGTTCCCCCGAAGATGGAGTATGGCTGCCTTAATGGCGGGGATAAAAAAAAAAGACGTTCATACACACAAAACTCCACTCCTTTTGTTGGGTAGATGGGATTAATCCTTGTTTGTCTGTACAGGGAGTGTCAGCAGGAGTATCAGCCTGCAAGAAAAAGAAGGGAGAAAAAAAGCATGCTTCGGTCTTTTCTTTCTTTCTTTCTGTGTACACAGGCTGATACTCCTGCGGACACTGCCTGTATAGACAGGCAGTGGAGTTTTGTGTGTATGACCGTTTTTTATCCCGCCATTAAGACAGCCATTTTCCATCTTCGGGAAAACTGCATGCTAGGTGTAACGTGTCATCCATACCAACGGCCAAACTGGCCTTTACATCCGAAAGTTTGTGATGGCTTCTGACGTGTGTGCAAGATGTGTGCGTGCGTTCACACACGGAACCTCGGTTTATAGTCTCATTCGAAGGACTGTATGGAAATGGAGTCAGAACCAATGTTAACTCCGAGAAAAATCCCCCCCCCCCCCCCCCCCCCCAACCCCCCATGCTTCGGTCAAAGAACTCACTACATCTCAGACATTTTTTTT
>JADBJO010009139.1:77500-82500 GCA_016801955.1 Conus betulinus
TCTGCTTCGATTTTGTTTGTTTGTTTGTTTGTTTTAAATTTCTGATCCAAGATTTACTCTCAATTGCCGCCACAGCAAGCAAGGGCGACAATGTTGCAAGTTGTGTAAGACCAGTCACAGAGAGTGACTCGTTTTGGAGAATGGACACAATCATCATAACGGAACAGAATTCGAGCAGATGTCCTTTGAGATCATTCGCCCTCGATGCAAAATGTATCATCGCCCTCCAGAGATCCATAAAGCTTTTCCCTCATGGGTATGTTGGCAGGCCAGGTCTCTGCCCTCAGCTTCTCATGTGTGGGACAGTCCTGCAGGAAGTGTTCCACTGTCATTGGGCTGTACCGCATGGGCAACTTGAAGATGTGGGATTTTGTGAACATGTGATGTCTCAGTCTGGAGTGCCCTGTCCTCAGTCTCACAATGCTCACTTGGTCTGATCTGGGCAGCGGGTAGTAAGCATCCCTCTTGTTGAAGTCTGAGTGCTGCTCAAGCCATGTTGTTCGTTTTTTTTTTTTGCTTTTCCTCAATATTACTTTTGATTTCTTCAAAGGAGACTCCTGCTGCTCCAGTTGGGCTGCTGTCCTCCTTCCTTTGCCAGTTGGTCAGCTTCCTCATTGCCATATATATTGCAGTGTGAGGGTATCCACTGGATGACGGTGTTCTCAGTGGACTGCTGCAGAATGGCCAGGGAGTTGAGTTCTGTGCTTTGAGGATTTTTAACAGCCTGCAGTACTGATAAAGCATCAGAGAGGATGATGACTTGGGTATGTATTGCCCCTCTAATCTCACACAGCGTTCTGGCTGCTGACTGTAGTGCACGTGCATCTGCCTCAGCCTTGAAGTTTGTGGAGAACTTGCCAGTCGGGAGGGCTTGTCGGACAGGAGTTCCATCCATCAGCTTCAAGAAAATTCCACCCCCCTCCGTTTCTGGTAGCCTCTTCTGCTGAGCCATCCGTATATACATGTGTCCAAAACTGTTTGGGGTATGTTTGCTCTATGTAGTCAAGGGGTTGATTCGTCTGATTTTGTCAACGTTTTTTTTTTTTGCGATTCGACCACATCCATCACGGCACCTGTGGATATTCCAGCACAGTGCGACTGGTCCTAAAAACAGACGACGGAAACCTACTCTGGGTCGTTATCTGAAAACATGATAACACGCCTCTACAACAGTCATGGTCTTTTCCTGCTTATAGTTCTTTATCTGCTTGTGATGGCTCGGAGTCGACTCCACTGCAGAGTTGTCGTTGCTGAGCTAGGCCCCAATGAGTAAGAAGGGCTGGGTGTGGGGTGGGGGGGCAAAGTACATAAGTAGAGACCTACCAAAAGTTTACAGATCTGCAGGAGGGGATATGAGGGGCGGGTGGGTTAAAGTTGGGGGGGGGGGGAGTAGGGGTGAATGGGGAAAGAGAGAGAGGGGGGGGGGGGGGGGCGATCTTTAAGAGAACATTACGGTTTCGGCGCGAGGCCATGTTTACATTGGCGGCACCATTACCACAGCGGTACAAAAATGGTGTTCGCACGTTTGGGGCATGTAGGATCGTTTTTTAGATCACACACACACACACACACACACACACACACACACACACACACACACACACACACACACACACACGCACGCACGCACGCACGCACGCACGCACGCACGCACGCACACACACAAAGAAAACACACGCACGCACGCACACACACACACACACACACACACACACACACACACACACACACACACACACGTACACACACACGTACACACACACACACACACACACACACACACACACACACACACACACACACACACACACACACGCACACACGCACGCACGCACGCACGCACGCACGCACACACACGCACGCACGCACGCACGCACGCACACACACACACACACACACACATGATGTAGATAACAAAGATGTCGATGAGTTATATGACCAGTTTCAAAATGCTTTGATAACTGCCGCAAGGCAATCGATACCAACGATAAAGCCTGTACCTTCTAAAAACATGTGGGTAATGTCTGGTGGAATGAGCTTGCGAAGAGGCCAAAAAGGAGAAAAATATGAAACTAAAAGATTACTTACGTAGTAAGGGGCCTGGGCGCGCTGAAAAACTTCTTGAGAAAAAAGAGCAAAAAATAAATTTAACAGAACCATTGCTTTTGCTAAAAGCAATACTGGTCATCCTTTTTGCAATAATGAAGTATTCAGTTATAAAGACATACAAAAAGTATGGGGAAGAATGAAAACAATGAAACATGGAGTAAATCTGCCTCAATACCCTATCAAATTCAGCAATTGCAAATTCCCAACAAATTCAGAAAAATCTGAAGCCTTTGTTGACATTTTCGCCAGAAACAGTAGTGGATAGTTTGTCAGCACATACTAATGCAAACAAAGATTATGAAGACAAGGAGCTTACCTGCGGTAGAGCAATCCATGAGACTGATTTGTATCTGAATGCCCCCATAACATTTGAAGAAGTGCAGGAATGTATATCTAAACTGGGCACTAAGAAAACGTCTGTAGGGCTAGATGGGGTGTCCAATGACATGCTACGACATCTTCCATCTAATGTCTTATGTTTTCTTCATTGTTTTATCCGTAAGTGCTGGCGTGATGGCATATTGCCCCAAGTATGGAAACGTTCAATCATAGTTCCCATTCACAAACATGGAAAAAGCCGGAGTGACATTAATAATTATCGACCCATTGCTCTTACGTCCCACACAGGTAAACTAATGGAACGCATCGTATTAAACAGATTAATCCATTACTGTAATAAACATCAAATCATTCCAAAAAACCAAGCTGGATTTCAAACAGATAGAACTACAAATAGAACACTTAGTGAAACTAACAACTCATGTCAAACAACAATTTGCACGCCGAAAAAATATCCTAGCAACCTTTTTTGATTTAAGAAAAGCGTACGAACGTGTGAGACATAAAAGACTTTTGTATAAACTAAATAATATTGGTATAAACGGTAACATGTATAATTATATTTCAAACGTTTTTAGAAAAAGATCAATTCAAACAAGAATTGAACACACATATTCAACCCCAAGGATATTAGAAATGGGATTACCCCAAGGATCTGTGATTTCGCCAATCTTGTTTAATATTCTAATGGCGGATTTACCAAAGATTTATCTAAAGATGTTGTATTGGCGCAATTCGCGGACGACATCTGTTTATAGATGAATGTTACCATGAAGCGAAAAAAAACCCCTTCACGATCACTTAATTATGTACGCATCAAATATCAACATGAACTAAATAAAATCAATAGATTTCTACTAGAAAATGAACTATCTCTTTCTGTTGAAAAAAAACAAATATTATACTATTCAATTCAGGGTACGACCCAGAGAATCTTCCTGTGTTTACCATAAATGGTTCTATCTTACAGTATGTGAAATCTGTAAAGTTTTTAGGTGTATATATAAATTCTAAACTTTCTTGGAATCATCACATTGACTATATTACAAACAAAGCAAAGAAAAAGTTTAAACTTTCTGAAGATCGTGACTAAACAAAAGTGGGGACAAGATACAACAACTTTAATTGCTCTAGCAACGGCTCTCGTGCGTTCACGGCTTACGTATGCCCAAGAAGTCTTTTTTAGCGCGCCCCAATATCTTTTGAATAAATTACAAAGTATTGACTGCAAGGCTTATAAACTTGCTCTAGGTGTTCCCATACATGCATCTAACTTAGGAACTTACAGTGAAGCTGGAATACTACCTCTTGAAGAGTTAAGAAAAGCATCTGCCTCAAAATTTACTTTAAAGAGTATTACCTTGAATAATTTCTGTACAAACGAGGTATCTTTAAAATCTGAAGTAGATTTTGCTAAACGAGCGCGAGAAATCCAATCATTAAAAACTATTAAGTCTTATATTTCCAATCAAAACATAGACTGTGAAATCACTAACATTGCTTCTAAACCATCCTTTTCACCAATTCCCAGGTGGGAGCAAACAAAGCCTCTTTTGATATCAGTTCCAATGAAATATCAAAAAAGAGATCCCCTATATATTAAAAGAATTTGTCAATATTCATCTGGATGAAAATTACAGAAATTATATGAAGATTTTCACTGATGGTTCAATTTTAGACGATAACATAGCAGGTGCTGCTTTATTATTCCAGATTTGAATGTAGAGAAACTCTATAATCTTGGTAAAAATCTGTCCATATTTAGTGCAGAGCTCATTGCCATTTTGATGTCTTTGGAATTCATTTTACATTTCCCCCTAAATTCTTGTCGAATTCTGGTGTGTACTGATAGCAGATCGGTTCTGGATGCCCTCCAGTCCCAAAATTCAAAAATTCGACTTGAGATTATATTAGAAATTAACCATGTCATTCACCTGTTATCACACTTAAAGGGATCACTGTTACGTTTTATTGGGTACCATCTCACAGTGGAATTGTATCAAATGAAAAGGTTGATCACGCAGCAAAAAGAGCAGCTAGAAATATGGAAAGCACAACTTCACTTAATATACCTTTAGATCTTTCAGAATGCTTTTCCTTTAATTGACAAACAGACTGAGAAAAGCTTCCAACAATCCTTAAAGAACTCGGAATCTCAGTACTATCATAACTGTATTGCATACAGTTCTGGAACACAGAATAAAACAGCAAAAACTTATCTAACTCATATAACTAGAGAGGTAAGAAGCTTAATCCACAGATTACGTTTAAATTCACTAAAAACAAAATTCAGTAGAAATGTTAGATGTATGTGTGGAAATGCACTAAGTGTTTTTCATTTTGTTAATTCATTGCCCCCAAACAAAGAACTTGATTGTCATGGCTGGTGGTAATACTTCCGATAGATCGACGTCATCACTCTTTAAAATGTTGAATGATTATTCGTTTCTTAGATTAGTTAGTCAAAGTTTCTTACAGAGTCCAGTTGGCATTTTTCTTTTTGGTTTTATCTAGTTTTTTATTTATTTTTTATTTTTTTTTTTTTTTTTTTT
>JADBJO010009140.1:0-12500 GCA_016801955.1 Conus betulinus
ACAAGCCGTGCCGACAAAGCTAAGACCACACCACCCCAATGGAGCAGTACTTCTTGCACACTAGGAATGCCTGTCCCCCAACAGACAGACGTGAGCAAGTTCCGTTTGTAGCCAAACCGACCACGGGGAAGTCACGTCAGGGCCTACAACCCCAACCAAATCAGCTCTGGGTCAAAGGTCAAATGCCCAGACCGAAATCTAAGTGGAATCCACAAGTTAAAAGACCAATTTTTAACAAAAAAAAAAAAAAAAAAAAAAAAAAAAAGTTTCGTTACCCATTACGTTTCATTTCGCTCTCATGATTGATATTGGTCGACTTTAAACAAAAAATGAAAAGTCACATCCTGTGGAATACATGGTACCAGATCGTCACGCCACCCGCAGTAGGATATGACTACTGTCACAGAACCATCTTCAACCACTCCAGACGTGGACCCTCTGTGACGGGGATAGTAAAAAGCACAACAGAAATTACCATCTCAAAATTGCATCCTCTTCAACCCAATGTCGGAAATGACAGAAAAGACGCTGCCGACAAGCATGCAGTATGGAAGCTTGAAGCCGTAAGAATGCAAGACTGTTGCGAAGCGCAATGCCTATTAAAGAAATGCAAAGACATTGGAAGCACAGAAATCCGTAAGGAATGAAGACTGTTGCGAAGAGAAATGCCTATTAAAAGAAAGAATGCAAAGACACTGCACATCATAACATAACATAACACAACACAGAACGGCTGGTGTGGAACCTGTCACACTTTAACTGCTTTGGTTCTCTGCTGGCACGTGAAACTGGACCTAAGAATACCGTGCTACGCAGGAACAGTTCTCTTGTCACTTTCGGTATAGTAGTAGTAGTCAGTCGTAGAGTAGTAGTAGTAGTAGTAGTAGTACAGTAGTAGTAGTAGTAGTAGCAGCAGCAGCACAGTAGCAGTAGCAGCAGAAGCAGTGGAAGAAGTAGTAGCGACGGTAGCACTAGCAGTAGTACAGTCAGAGATGTTTGGCCTTACAGAATGTGTGTCACACACAATCTTCATTCTCATAACTGGTACCATTATCGGGACATGTTGTTTACATATTCATAACTATTCTCGTAGTGGTAGAAGGGAAGCGGGCTCTACTCTCATGCTACTTGTCATAATCGTAGCACCGTTGACATGTTTTATCTATAAATCTATCATTATTGTCAGTAGTAGTAGTAGTAGTAGTTGTAGTACTAGTAGTCGTAGTCGTCGTAGTCGTAGTAGTCGAAGTAGTAGTGTAGCGGTGATGGTAGAAGTAGTAGTAATAGTAGTCGTAGCAGTAGCATAGTACTATAGTAGCACTGGTATGCAGTAGAACTCCTGGCTTTAAACTGTCAATACCTTCACCATCACTGCTCTCTCCACTATCATTCTTAATTACTAGCATCAGTGTTTGCTTCTTCCATTATCATCGTTCCAATGGGTCTTTCCAGGCAAGCCGTGGCAATCAACGATAACAGCAACATAGTATCACAAAACACTTGCACACAACGCTATGGGCGTCCACACGAGAACACGAAGCACTCGACGAGATAGTCGTGCGTCCTCTCTCAACGCTTTCCTCCTCCTCCCCTCCTCATCACAGCCCCCAGCCCACCTCACCCCCCGCCCCAACCTCCCCTCACAGCGTTTACTACCCGTTGCCATCATGTCTATCCCACGAACAACCGGCGGCACACGTACACGACTCGATCTCGATTTTTTTTTCCCCTAGCCCGCACGATTCAGAGCCCAAAACGAACACCTCTTCCACACGTTTTATCCTATCAGGCACAAATCGCTTTTTTTTTTTCCTCTGTTTTTTTTTTTTCCTTCTTCTTTTTTCTTTTCTTCTTTCTTTGAAGTGAGCTCCTCGCTCGCGTTTTTGCCCCAAATAAAGATCCGCTTCTTTCGATCGTAGCATCTCTCCTCCACCGCTCACCTAATTTTCCCTTCCTCCATCCGACTTGACTGGCTTTCTCCTCCCCTCCTCAATGGTCGGGCTTTTGCTAGCTGGCTTGTTGGACGACAATGGGAGGTGGCCGGCTTCCACCCCACCCACCCCACCCCCCCACCTCAGAACTCTCTTTTCCTCCTGTCTTCTTTCAAGTGCTCTCTTTTCCTCCCTCCCTCTCTCTCTCTCTCTTTTCTCTCCTCACTCTTTCTCTCTAGCAACACTACTACTATCTCTTGACAGATGACCGACGACCCGAATCGCTGTTGTCACACCGAGGAGGGCGAGGGGGTGGGAGGGGTGAATGGATGGGTGGGGTGGGGCGGGGGAACCTCCTTCAGGAATGTTTTCCTCTCCCAACTTTTTTTACTACCGCGGGCCACTGTCTCCAAGGAAACCAGACTGGCCAGTTCCAGTCCCCAGACACCCGGCTTTGTTGGAGGGGGGGAGAGGGGTCTGGGGAAGGGAAGGATGGGGGATGGGGGGGGGGGGGGGGGGGGGGGGGGGGGGGGTTCAACCAGGTCAGGAGCGAGGGCTAGGGAGGAAAATGGATGAGGGAGGGGGGAAGGGGAGGGGGAGGGGAGGGAGAAGGGGCGGGGGTTGGGGTCAAGGGTGGCTGGGATGGTCGTGTGCTCGTGTCACAGACCCCGGATAAAGGGGACGACGAGAGAGAAGCGCTTGGAGACTTGGACGAGGGGGACGAAGAGGAGTGGGGGAGGCGGAAGGGAGGTGGAGGATGTTTGGGTAAGGGGCGGGAGGTAGGTGGGAGGGGAAAGAGAGTGAGATCGGGGCCAAAGGGCGAGGGAAAAGGGGAGGTGAGAAGAAGAACAGATCTTCGGTGGTAAAACAACTGTGGCCTCTTACTTAGCGCAAGGGTTCAGTCGGCTCACGTCCCGGGTTCTCCCCCCAACCCCATTCCAACCCCAGCCCCCCACCCCCGATTTTGTCCCGTTCCATTCTTCCCACCCCTTCATTCATTCATCCCGTCCTTCTCCACACCTCCCTCACCACCACCACCACCACCCAAACCCCCCTACCCCTCGCCTACCTCCCTTTCCTCCCCCATCTTCTGGCCCTCACTGGCTGCGTTGAGCGTTTAGCCCCGCTGTAAATGGCGCCGTCCGCCGGCTGGAGGGGTCTGCCTGCTCTGCAGTCCGACACGCAACCGTTGAGGGTGACCTTTCACCCCGAAACGAGTCCAGAGAGTTCCCTTGGATCAATAATTTGTACTGGTGCAAAAACAAAAAATCCAAACAAAAAAGATAAATAGAAAAAAAATTAACAGCCATGGTTACATAATTGTTACAGTCTGGATTTTTTTTTTTCTGTCTCAATCTTTTTTTTTTTTTCCACATCTCCACTCCAACCTCTGTAACTCCTACTGTTACCGACATTTCCTCACTTTTCGGTCTATCATACTTCTTATTCTACGGCGCTGTTCATGAAGACACGTGAAAGGAAAAAACACACACACACACACACACACACACACATACACACCACAACCACGCAGCATACCCATGGTGCCAGGCGGCCGATGTGCCAGTTCTGACTGCAGCAGACTAACCGTCCGGCCACTGTGGCGATGGAAATGAAGGGAAACTCGATGGAGACGCAAGACTCAGTGTGGTTTGGAGGGTTTCCGAGGGGAGATTGGCTCCCTGCCCCCCCCCCCCCCCCCCCCTTCCCCCCGCCAGTCGCAGTGGTCGTGGTTTTCCTCCCCTAAAATGTGTTAGGTACAACACCCACCCATCCACCCTTGCCCCCCTCCACCTCACCTCCCCACCACCGTATCCTTCCTTCCCTTTTTCCTTCCCCACCCCCCACCCCCACCCTCTTCTCACCTACCTTGTTGTCTATCAAATGTCTGATCGACCAACGCATTTGCCCCTCCCCCCCTCACCCCCATTTCCCTCTCATCCCCCAAATCTACCCCCCCCCCCCCACCACCTCCTCAGTACGGTTCTGCCATTGATTTCTTTGGAAATGTGGAGAGACGGTTGGAGAGACAGGAGCGGAAGGGTAGAAGGGGGAGGGGGGGGTCGAATTCTGCGACTGACTTGAATTGAATTTCGTGGCGAGGGGCGCCACCGAGGGATTCTGAGACGGGTTTTCGGAAGACGGAGGATGAAGGTTGGGCGAGGGGAGCCGGTGTGTGTATGTGTGTGTGTGTGTGTGTGTGGGGGGGGGGGGGGGTAGGGGGGTGGAGAGAGAGAAAGGGGCAGGAGGGGGGAGAAGGGTGATATAACGGCCAAATGTGAACTGATCTGCCATCCTCATCCTCCTGCTTCACTGCTCTCCTCCCCTGCACCCCTTCCCTTGCCTTTTCGTTTCTATGCAGCAGCAGCAGCAGCAACAGCATCACCATCACCGACAGCAATAGCTGTGCTCGAGTATGGAGATTATTAGTTTCAAAACGTGTACATTCTCATCTTCACGAAAATGCTGACCTTCTTCGTCCCTAATCATTTCAGCACAGACAGTATCAACTCATCATTCCTCAGAAATAGCTCTTTGTACGGTATATAAAAAAAAAATCAATCATTATTTTTCCCCCCTGGGTTAAAAAAAAATGATGAGTCCCCACACAGGAACATTCAGAAAAGACGTAAACAGAAAACAGCCGCACCGATATTGTTTGTTTTCGTCAGTAAACAACTGTTTATTTCTCGTCAGCAAACACATGTTTATTTTCGTCAGTTGAACAATTGTTTATTTTTTGTCAGTAATCAATACAGTCACGAAGAATGTCGAAATCTTGACGTCATTTTCCCACAAAACTTACATAAGCGGGGATCTTAAAGGTTTTTACGTTGAAATTGTAGTTTTTAATATCTTGAAGCTGTTTATCATCATGTTCCTTTTGACACTGGATAAAGTGAAAACGAACATTAAATGACAGCCATGAAGCTTCGACCACCATAACGCAAACATAATGTTGAGAGAGAGAGAGAGAGAGAGAGAGAGAGAGAGAGAGAGAGGAGAGAGAGAGATTTAAAATAGTATGATACTGGTCTATGTTGTGCCCTGCTGTACATCACCCGTACAACGTAACTTTTTTTTATCGCCAATCCGATTTCCCTTTGTGAAAAGTCAGGCCTCTCTCCATGGGGGGAAGGTGAGGGGGCGGGGGTGTCGCCACATTGTAACGTCACTAGCGCTTTTACGACCACTTCCTCCACCTTCCCTTCCTTTCTTAACAAACGGGACTCTTTGTGTTACCTGAACAGGGTAGGGCTAAACTGGATCAGGGGACTACCTCTTTGCTCCCATGCGCTCATCTTGCGTCCCGCTGTGTAAATACTGCACACATCTCACCCGAAAGGCTTGTACTCAGGCCATTATATTACGGAGGGGGGGGTGGGAGAGAGATAGAGAGAGAGAGAGAGAGAGAGAGACAGACAGACAGACAGAGAGAGAGACAGACTGATAGACTGACAAACAGACAGACAGACAGGCAGACAGACGGGCGACTGGCAGACTGACAGACAGACACACAGAGACTGACTGATAGACTGACAGACAGGCAGACAGACTGACAGACAGGCAGACAGAGAGACAGACAGACTGAAAAATTGACAAACAAAGAGACAGGCAGACAGATTGACAGACAGACAGACAGAACCTTTCGAAGCGACTGCCTTTTCCACTCAGCCATTAGTTAATGGCAACTGTCTCCTCCTGGCGACCTGCGCCCATCAAATGCACATGAATCATGACGACTACGTTCACGCCTCGCTACATCCAGCCCAGTTTCCAGCCACGCTCTTCACCGCCAAGTCGACCACGAATGCCGCAGCAGGAGCTGTGGCATTCTATAGAGCCTTTGGCGAGAAAGTTACCATCTGAAATCATCACTCAACAGCGCAGTGTCTCCTCCAGTAGGTTGCCCTATAACGCATTCTGTCATTCGATCAACAGTACTACGGTAGAAATTCTTCTCCTACTTGAAACAGTGAATCGCCTCCACCACGGCAGTCGAATCTGTAGCAATGCTACGGTCGCTTCCATATATATATATATATATATATATATATATATATATATATATATAATATATATATATATATATATATATCAAATTATAAACAAAAGCTTGCTCTTATGTCTTAGATTGTAGAAATAGGGGGGGTGATAAGCCTTCATATATTTCTATAAAATGGAACCTAATGAGTACTCTCAACTCCTCAACAAGAATATTCAGAAAAATTTTTTTAAAAAAGCTGATAAGACTATATATGACAACATCTGCAAAAAAGAAAAGGAGCTTGTGCACCACATGGATTTAGGTGATAGGATAGAAACAACAGCAATAAAAGAAGCTTTCATAACCCTTAAAGACCACAAACCTAACTTCCATAACAACCCTACTTGCAGACTAATAAACCCATCAAAATCTGAACTAGGCAAGATCAGTAAAAAAAAAAAAAAAAAAATCCTGGAAAAAGCAATAGAGGACATAAAAAAACAAACACTGAATATAATCTCTGGAAAAATAGTTATGAAGTTATCCAATGGTTTAAAGAATTGAACAAACAGAAAAGCACAATGTTCATTACTTTCGACATAGTGGATTTCTACCCTTCTATTGATGAGGAATTACTTACTAAAGCTTTAAGATTCGCCAACAAATACACAAATATAACAGATTCTGAGATGGAAATTATTTTCCACACCAGAAAAACCCTCCTCCATAGCAACAATGAAACTTGGATTAAAAAAAAGCAAAAACTCCACATTCGATGTCACGATGGGATCTTATGATGGAGCTGAAACCTGTGAATTGGTTGGACTCTTCATGTTGTCTCATATACAGAAAATACTTGGTAAACAGGTTGGCCTATACAGAGATGATGGCCTTGCCATGCTAACACAATAAACCCCAAAACCATTGAAAACAAGAAGAAAGAACTCTGTAAAATTTTCCAAAGCCATAACCTAAAAATTACAGTAGAAGCTAACAAAAAAATAGTAAATTACTTAGACATAACATTAGACCTCAAGGATCATACATACAAACCATACAAAAAACCTAATGACACACCTGTCTACGTAGACATCAAAAGTAACCATCCACCCTCCATTCTAAAAAAACCATACCTAATGGTATAAACAAAAAGACTGTCTAAACTGTCATGCAATGAGAAAGCATTTAACAGTGCAGCAGCCGAATACCAAGAGGCGCTGTGTAAAAGTGGTTACAACTACAAATTACAATACAACCCAGATAACAACACGAACAGCAATAAGAAAAACAGGAAAAGAAAGATTATATGGTATACCCTCCATATGATGGAAGAACAAAAACTAACGTAGGAAAAGAGTTCTTAAGAATCCTTACAACATCATTCTCAAAAGAACATGTACTATCTAAAATATTCAATAAAAACACCATCAAGCTATCGTACTCGTGTGCCTAACCTTAAAAATATAATTGATTCTTCCAATAAAATCAAAAGCAATACAACCAAAGAGGGTGACGAAAGGACATCTTGTAATTGCACAAAAAAAGGACCAGTGCCCTCTGAATAATAAATGTCTCTACAATAATATTGTGTACCAAGCTACAGTAACATGGACAGTGATAAAGAAACATACATAGGGATCACGGCTAACCGTTTTTAAAACCAGATATGCAAACCACAAACAGTCTTTCAAGCAGGAAAAGTATAAAAACCAAACAGAATTAAGCAAATATATTTGGAAGCTTAAAGATAAGAAAATAGATTATAACATATCATGGAAAATTATAAAAAGAGCAACACCATACAACAACATTTCTAAAAAATGCAATCTATGTACTACAGAAAAGTGGCTGATATTATGTAAACCCCATCTAGCATCTCTGAACTCTAAAGTAGAAGTGATAAACAATTGCAGGCATAAATGGAAAATCTTTATCAATGCACCATCCCCTGGCACGTCCCCCCTGAACGCGCCCCAAAAAGATAAAAAAAAACTACAGGCCACGTGCCACACGTACAGTGCTCACGCGCCCACACAACACACTATATAACACCGTGGTGCGCCCAGTTTGTACCCTGAGGAGTGCTCTTTTAGCTTGAAACAGATCTGTAGGTTTTAATCCTTCATTTTAAACCTATTTTAAACTGTTATGTCGCTCCCTGTTTGGTTGAGCACTTTTAACACTCTGAGTGGCCTTTTAATTCTAATTTTATATATATATATATACACACACACACACACATCTATATACCTTCTTTATTTATATGGATTATGGTTATGCAACCAGTTCAACTGAAAAGGAGTCTAATATCACAAAGACTGTCATTCTCAGTTGTTTACACTTTCTAAAAGTATTCAAGCATTTTTTTTAAGCACGGCAAATCGCTTTCCCATCCGAATAACGGTGGTAATGCTGCCGCATTTTAAAGAAGATTCTCCTTGCATGTTTAAGTAAAACCGCTGGTCAAGTTTCGAGACGTCACCACAGAATTTTCAAAATGAAAACATTTAAAAGCATTGTCTGAAACAATCTGTTCCAGTTGTTGATTTTCTCAAGAAACGCCTAAAAGACGAATGCTTTAAAAAAATCAAAATCTACTCAAGGCAAATATGTGCAGACAGACAGGCAAACCAACAGACAGACAGATTCATACATAGATACATACATACATACATACATACATAGTTGTAGAATGATGACTTTTCTGTGCAAGAAAAGAGTAGCCACTTCGTCAGGTTATTGTTCCGGAGGGGACATACTTAACTACAATAATCATAATACTTTTGTTTATTTGTTTTAGCCCTGAACCAAACCCACCCATTTTGCGGGATCACACAATGTACTTAGTTTTTACATTGATTAAAACCACCCTTCCAATCCAAAATGATTTGCTAATGCACATTTGGACCCGTGGTGGAACGTACACTGCTCCCTAGCTATTGTATGCAGCTTTCTCTGTGTAGATGTTGTAACCGACCATTTGACTGAGCGAGCGAGCGCGCGCGCGCGCCAGTTTATATGTGTGTGTGTGTGTGTGTGTGTGTGTGTGTGTGTGTGTGTGGTGTGTGTGTGTGTGTGTGTGTGTGTGTGTGTGTGTGTGTGTGTGTGTGTGTGTGTGTGTGTGTGTGTGTGTGTGTGTGTGCGCGGCGCGCGCACCGCGCGCAGGTATGCCTGCGAGTGTGTGTGTTGTGTGTGTGTGTGTGTGTGTGTGTGTGTGTGTGTGTGTGGTGTGTGTGTGTATGTATGCGCGGCGCGCGCACGCGCGCAGGTATGCCTGCGAGTGTGTGTGTGTTGTGTGTGTGTGTGTGTGTGTGGTGTGTGTGTGTGTGTGTGTGTGTGTGTGTGTGTGTGTGTGTGTGTGTGTGTACGCACACACACACACACACACACACACACACACACACACACACACTGACAGAGAGAGAGAGAGAGAGAGAGAGAGAGAGAGAGAGACAGACAGACAGACATACAGACAGACAGACAGACAGACAGACGGACAGAGGAAGAGAGAAAGACAGACAGAGGAAGGGAAGGGAGAGAGAGAGAGAGAGAGAGAGAGAGAGAGAGAGAGAGAGAGAGAGACAGACGGACAGACAGACAGACAGGCAGAGAAGAGAAAAGGGAGACAGAGGAAGAGAAGGGGAGAGAGAGACAGACAGACAGACAGACAGAGGGAGAGGGGGGAGGAATGAGGCAGGGAGACAGACAGACAGACAGACAGACAGAGGGAGGGGGGGGGAATGAAAGCTGGGAGAGAGACAGACAGAGAGACAGAAGGGAGAGGGGGGAGGAATGAGGGCAGGAGAGAGAGAGACAGGCAGACAGACAGACTAAGGGAGAGGGGACGCGAGGAATGGAGGCAGGGAGAGAGAGACAGACAGACAGAGGGGAGAGGGGCGAGGAATGGAGAGAGAGAGAGAGAGAGAGAGAGAGAGAGAGAGAGGAGAGAGAGAGAGAGAGAGAGAGTATATAATGTCATAATCGGCGAGATGAGAAATTAGACTCATTATCTGGTGGAGGGTGATCATTGGCCTAAAAAGCCATACGGATTCATGTCAGGATGGAAGGTCAAACTTGGCTAAACGTGAACCAACGACCCAAGGGGCGGATGTGTAGCAGGAAAGTGGGGGGGGGGGGGGGGGACGCTTGAGCTGGGAAGGGAAGGATGCCATTATCGACCAAACGTGCAAAATGTGTCAAATGACGCACTTAGTGGCGGAGGGCGATACTCAACAAAATGTGCGACACAACTCATTTTGTGGCGAAGGGTCACAATTGGTAGAATCTGCAGTATGACTCGTTGACGGACATAACGGGCAGCATGTGGAATCTAACCCATGTTGTGGCGGAGGATCACAGTTGATAGAATGAGCCTTACCATTCATTTTGTAGTGGACGGTCATACTCAACCAAATGAGCAGAACGACTCGCTTTGTGGTTCAGGGTCATTGTTGGCAGAATGTGCAATACGACTCATCTCGTGGTTAACGAGTCCAACCGGCAGAATGTACATGTAATAACACTCATTTCCTGTTGGGAAAAATGACAGCTGGCAAAACGTGCAGTTTGTGATTTAAGGTAACCATGGTATGGGTAATCATTGGTAGAATGCGCAATGCAATTCACTTCGTGGCGGAAAGTCATAATTGTCAAAATGTGCGACTCACCTTGTGGTTTAGGGTCAATAAAACTGATTTTCCAGAGGAGATCCATACTTCCAAGAAGGTTGTAATATAACTCACTTCAATGTGGATGATCAGAGGTGAGCAAATGCAAAATATGACAAATTCTGAGCAGCAGGATCATAACTGACAAAATGTGCAATATGACTCATTGAGGGATGTAAGGTTGTAACAGGCTAAATGTGCAACATGACTCATTGAGGGATGGAGGGTTATAACTGGCAAAATGTGCAACATGACTCATTGAGGGATGGAGATTTGTAACTGGCAAATGTGCAATATGACTCATTGAGGGATGGAGTGTTATAACTGGCAAAATGTGCAATATGACTCATTGAGGGATGGAGTGTTATAACTGGCAAAATGTGCAATATGACTCATTGAAGATTGGAGGGTTACAACTGGCAAAATATGCGATATGACTGACTCCAAGGTGCAAGGGTCATTTGACAAATGTGTAATATCACTGATTCTGTGATGGAGGACCATAATTAGCAACATGTGCAATGGGACCCATTCTATGACAGAGGGCTAGAACTGAAAAAAGTGCACACTATATTATGACTCGTTAGGTAACGGAGGGTCACAATTCGTAAAGCAAGCAATCCCATGCATTCCGTGAGGCATGGCCATGATAGGCAAGATATCCAGTAGGCTTCTGTCTGGGATGGAGGTCATAACCAGCAAAACGTGACCTGGGACTCACTCTGTCATTAAGGCCCATACTTATCGGCAACACGTGCAACATGGCTCATGATATGATGGAAGATCATCATCGGCAAAATGTGCAGTGTGACTCATTCTGTGATGGAGGACCATACACGAGTGATACGGTTATAGTACGACTTACTGCATGGCGGAGAATCATCATTGGCAAGTACATATAAATGACTCGTTATGTCACGGGCAGGATCACTCATCATGTGACGGATGATCATCACTGGTAAAATGTACGACTCGTTGTGTGGCGAAATGTGCTAGATCACTCGTTATGTAGCAACTGGTAAAATGCGCAATATCACTTACTGTGTAGTAACTGGCAAAATGTGCAATATCACTTACTGTGTAGTAACTGGCAAAATGTGCAATATCACTTACTGTGTAGTAACTGGCAAAATGTGCAATATCACTTACTGTGTAGTAACTGGCAAAATGTGCAATATCACTAACTGTGTAGTAACTGGCAAAATGTGCAATATCACTTACTGTGTAGTAACTGGCAAAATGTGCAATATCACTCACTGTGTAGTAACTGGCAAAATGTGCAATATCACTCACTGTCGTTACTGGTAAAATGTGCAGTATCACACACTGTGTAGTAATGGTAAAATGTGTAATATCACTCACTGTCGTTACTCGTAAAATGTGCAATATAATTCAATGTGTAGTAATTGGTAAAATGTGCAATATCACTCACTGTCGTTATTGGTAAAATGTGCAATATCACTCACTGTCGTTACTGGGCAAATGTGCAATATCACTCACTGTGTTGTTACTGGTAAATGTGCAATATCACTCACTGTCGTCACTGGTAAAATGTGCAATATTACTCACTGTTGTTACTGGTAACGTGCAATCTCACTAACTGTGTTGTTACTGGTAAAATGCGCATTATCACTCACTGTGTGTTACTGGTAAAATGTGCAATATCACTCACCGTGTAAGTAACTAGTAAAATGTGCAACATAACTCACTACGTTGTTACTGGTAAAATGCGCAATATCACTCACTGTGTTTGTTTCTGGTAAAATGCGCAATATCACTCACTGTGTTGTTTACTGGTAAATGCGCAATATCACTCACTGTGTTGTTACTGGTAAAATGTGCAATATCACTTAATGTGCAGTAACTGGTGAAATGCGCAATATCACTCACTGTGTTGTTACTGGTAAAATGCGC
>JADBJO010009140.1:20000-25000 GCA_016801955.1 Conus betulinus
TCATCGCTTAAATCTGTATAAGAGGAAACAAACAATCAAAAAATATATTTTCCCCTCAATTTGAGTACAGAAAGGACAGTTTTGGAGTTTAGCGTTTATCTTTGGTGGACATTCAAATCACTAATACCAAGTCGAAATCTCACGAACACTTTGCGAAATTTAGAGAGAGAGAGAGAGAGAGAGAGAGAGAGAGAGAGAGAGAGAGAGAGAGAGAGAGAGAGAGAGAGAGAGAGATGCGCAGGGTTTGGGGACGTTGCTGTTTTGGTCTGAGAGTGCAAACATGTAACGTGTGTATCAGGAGAGCAGGAGGTTATAGGGTGGGGATCGCTATGGGAAGATGGAGGCGGGGGGGGGAGTGAGGCGGTTCGAGTCATAATCACTTCTGATAGCGTGTGTGTGTGTGTGTGTGTGTGTGTGTGTGTGTGTGTGTGTGTGTGTGTGTGTGTGTGTGTGTGTGGTGTGTGTGTGTGTGTGTGTGTGTGTGTGTGTGTGTGTGTGTGTGTGTGTGTGTGAGTAAGTGATGATCGAGTGAGAGAGAGAGCCTGTGTTTATAAGTATATGTCTATCTATGAGTATGTGTTTGTATGTGTGTATACATGTGAGTGTGTGTATGCATGTGCGTGTACGTGCGCGCGTGCGCGCGCGCGTGTATGTATATATGTGTGTGTGTATGTGTGTGTGTGTGTGTGTGTGTGTGTGTGTGTGTGTGTGTGTGTGTGTGTGTGTGTGTGTGTGTGTGTGTGTGTGTGTGTGTGTGTGTGCTAGTAAGAGTGCACGCATGTGCTCGGGTGTATAAACGTGACGCATGTGTGCCAGTATGTGTGAGTGTTAGTGTATGTACCTATCCATGTGCGTCTGCTGATCATTTTAAGAGAAAGAAAGAAAGAAAGAAAGAAAGAAAGAAAGAGAACAAGGATGAGAAAGGAAGAAAGAAATACGAGAAAGAAATATGGACAAAAAGAAATGGGAGACAGACAGACAGATAGACTGTCAGATTCACACGAAAGATAGACAAGAGACAGACAGACATAGAGACAGAGACAGAGCGTGAGAGAAAGATAGAGATACAGATAAACAGACAGACCGAGAGAGACAATGAGAGAAAGAGACAGACAGACAGAGACAGACAGACAGACAGACAGAGAAGTATCTATGATTAACATGCGACCACAGAAAACGTCCACCATGTTCTCCCCATAAATTCTTGTTACATCCTGTGGGTAATATTATAAAATCGCTACATGAACATGGACAAAAAATCGACAGACAGAAAAAAAGAATATGCGCGCGCACGCACGTGGGGACACACACACACACACACACACACACACACACACATACACACACACGCGCGCGCGCGCGCACGCGCGCGCGCGTACGCGTACGCATACGCACACACCAACACACACTACATACTCTCTACAGAGAGACAGACAGACAGACAGACACAGTAGAGAGAGACACACACACACACAGAGGCACAGAGCGGTTGACAGACAGAGACAGACTGAGAGAGAAAAAACACAGACAGAGCGGAAAGGAGAGAGAGAGAGAGAGAGAGAGAGAGAGAGAGAGAGAGAGAGAGAGAGAGACAGACAGACAGACAGACAGACAGAGAGTGAGTGAGAGAGAGAGAGAGAGAGAGAGAGAGAGAGAGAGAGAGAGAGAGAGAGAGAGAGAGAATGTAGAACGAAAACAATAAACAAAAAGACTATAAAAAAAAAAAAAACGAAGAGAGAGAAATAAAAATAAGAAAGAAAGAAAGAAATGACGACAGCAAGTAGCAACTGCTGAAGAAGAGAAATAAAACTAAGACACCCTGAAGCAACGAGAGCAATGTCTTCTCACCAGGAACTCTGTTCCTTTAACTGGTCCGTTAATATCCTATTGCTTTGGTTTATGATGGTGATGACGGTGATGTTTGGAACGTAATTCCGTGCGCTCTCTCTCTCTCTCTCTCTCTCTCTCTGTCTGTCTGTCTGTCTGTCTGTGTCTGTCTCTCTCTCTCTCTCTCTCTCTCTGTCTGTCTGTCTCTCTGTCTGTCTGTCTGTCTCTCTCTCTCTCTCTCTCTCACACACACACACACACACACACACACACACACACACACACACACACACACACACACACACACACACAATGGGACTTTCCACAAATTACAATGCATATCCTATATCAGCAAATAAACTGTCTAAGCAAGGCAGAAATTTTGGTGGCTTTTTAATTTCCAAGACGTGTACATTTTGAGCTGTACACCACGTGTGAATTTTAACAGTAAAAATGCTGAGCCAGTAAAATGAAACGGTTTTTTTTTTCTGACTGATAAAAATATGTTGATTATTGCCACACACTTGGCACGAAAGAATATTCCTGCTTATGATAATGAAATAAAAGTATGGAATCATTTTACCGGAAAAAAAATATTCTGCAAGTTTAGGGATCAATTCAGATGAAACAACCATAATCATTTTTCGAAAAAGCGGCGACCTTGGTGTATGGGGAAAGTTCACACACAGAATTGAACAATAAAGGTAACACATACGTATAAATGCCTTGGTTTGATATCTTCCACAAAACAAAAATAAGCTGCTTTGCTTAATAAAATGTGTGGAACAGGTAAGAAAAGTCTAACCGTTTTCAGAAGTCGCTCAGATGATGACGTAAATTGCTCTCTTTCTATTCTGGAATCTGATGCTCAAATTGGGCCCGTTTTCACTTATGCAACGGAAGTCTGGGGGCTAGAAGTTTTAACAGAAATAGAAAAAGTTCATCCACTCGATATCCAGCGTTTTGTTTGTTTATTTGTTGGTTTGTAAATTTGTTTTGTTTTAAGGGAGGTGGGCTGGGGGGTGGAAAGTTCCATTGCACTCGTCCAACAAAGTGATTGATGGAGAAACAAGAAGACATCCATTGTGTATCAGAACAACAACATGTAAGTAATATTGGGTCTGACTGGTTAGATTTCCGAACACCAGAATATGCAGACAAGTTTGCGAAGTAAAGTTAATGCAGTTAGAAGCGGGTAGAGGTAACTGGACACCGAGCGTTAAGAAAATTGCAACAGGAAAATGGCTTTGGAACAGTGTGGCTATGCCAAGACGCTGGACATGAGAAGGCCAAAGGGGGTTACATCATAATATAAAGACATGCGTACTGCAGACTTCAAACAAAAATGTGGTATTCAGAGATAGGAACTACCAGTAAATACTTGTGGTAATGTTCATCTGAATTCGTATTTGAATGACAGAACTAGTTCACTTTAATTACAAACAAAAGAATTAGAAACGAACTGACGAAGTTCAGATTAGGAGTACGTGGACAAAGGGAATGCCAAGCACCGGTATATGACCCGAGAAGTTACAAACACTGGTCTATGAAGTGAGAAGTTACAAACACTGGTCTATGAAGTGAGAAGTTACAAACACTGGTCTATGAAGTGAGAAGTTACAAACACTGGTCTATGAAGTGAGAAGTTACAAACACTGGTCTATAACCTGAGAAGTTACAAACACTGGTCTATGGAGTGAGAAGTTACAAACACTGGTCTATAACCTGTGAAGTTACAAACACTGGTCTATGAAGTGAGAACTTACAACACACTGGTCTATAACCTGAGAAGTTACAAACACTGGTCTTCTATGAAGTGAGAAGTTACAAACACTGGTCTATAACCTGAGAAGTTACAAACACTGGTCTATAACCTGAGAAGTTACAAACACTGGTCTGTGAACTGAGAAGTTACAAACACTGGTCTTTTCTAAGAAGTTACAAACACTGGTCTATAAATTGAGAAGTTAACAACTACGCATTATGAGATCAAAATACTGAATACGATGCACTTTATTTTCCAGTGGCAATTGTTCTCAGATATCCGTACAAATGTTCGTTCTTTATTGTAATTCATACCCAGCTAACAGTAAAAGGTGTTTGGAATCTGTTATCAACATATCACAGTATAATTATCGTTGCCTATGCAAAACATATAGTTGACGCTATGGATATGTTTTTAAAGAAGAAATCAGAACTTTAAAATTCAAATAATTAAGTTATTCAAATGATTAAGACTGAAATCTTGTCACTAAATCTTATAACTACTGGATGGTTCCAAAGTGCGTGTGGTGAGTGAGTGTGTAAAACTTTTGCGCGCGTGTGTGTGAGTGCGTGCGCGCGTGCGTGCATGCATGCGTGTGTGTGTGTGTGTGTATGTGTGTGTGTGTGTGTGTGTGTGTGTGTGTGTGTGTGTGTGTGTGTGTGTGTGTGTGTGTGTGTGTGTGTTCGCGCGTGCTGGTAATACCCACAGTTGGATGCATCCCAGGACAGTCTGTATTTCTTTTTCTCTGCAGACATTAATTTTTTGCCTCAGTAAATCAAAACCCCAAATGTGTAAATTCTTGTAGAATTGAGCGTTCCAGTCTACATAGTAACGCTATAAGAACTGCTTACCTTTCAAGGTTTTATTTGCTATGATTGTGATAACTATCGATTTGTTTTCTTTCGTTAAGCGTGTGTCTTTTTCTTGAATGTTATGTTTGTCATCGTTTTGCTTGGCTAGTAGTTTTCACTGTGTTGCACAGTATGACACATGCCTTTTGCCTAAACATTACCCCCCTCTCTCTATCTCTGACATTTAATTAGATGAATGCCATACATTCCGCAAGCGTGGCCATTAAAATGGCCTGAGGATTGGATTTCATCATTTTAATCATAATGTGTCTCACACATATTAACTAATCCTGGTAAACACGTTCATGTTTTGGATTTTACTGAATCACGTCTTACAGAATTTTTGTCCCATCTGGAAGTTCTAATTAACACTTTCGTGTTTTCGGTTTTGCTGAATTACGACAAACATAATTTTCGTCCCATCCGGAAATTTCTATTCCAGGAGACGATTGTATTCGCAGAAATGCGGAATTTCCCGTGAGAATCGTGTTTTCGTGGGTTGGACAACAATGACGGCAGAATGATTAGTTCTTAGATACTAACTTACATGTTTAATC
>JADBJO010009140.1:30000-32500 GCA_016801955.1 Conus betulinus
CTTAATCTTCTTCCTCCACCACCCCCCCCCCCCCCCCCCTTCTTTCTTTTTTCCGCCTCCTGCTTTTTCATCTTGGTCGTCGTCTCCCTCTTCCTCTTCGTCCAACTTCTCTTCTTTTTTTTTCCCCTCCAAGTCTTTCTCACATTCTTCATTGTCCTCCTCCAACTTCCCCCCCCTCCACCCCCTCTCCCCCTCCCGTCTTCTTCTCTTTCTTATTCCTGTGCCTTTTCCTCATCTTTTCTTCCTCCTTTCTCCTTCTTTTCTCATTTTTATCTCCTCTTTCGTCGTACTCCTCTTCCACCTGTTTTTCTTCTTCTTCTTCTTCTTCTTCTTCCTATTTGATTTTTCTTATTCTCCTATTCTTTCTCGATCTCCTTTCCCTCTTCTTCTCCTTTCCTCCTCTTTTCTTCCGTGTCTTCCTCCTCTTTCTCATACCACAGCTTTCCCCTCATACCCTCTCTATACTTTTTTTTTTCACTTTCTCTTCCTCCTCTTCTTTCTTTCTTGCTTTCTTTTTGTTTTTTTTGTTTGTTTGCTTGTTTGGTTTTTGTTTTTCTCGTTCTCCTATTCTGTCTCAATCTCTTCCTCCTTGGATAACTCCCTCATCCCCACCCCCACCTTCTTCCTCCTTCTCCTCCTCCTCCCCCTCTTCTTTTTTCCTTATGTTCCTCCTTTTCTTCCACGCCCCCTCCCCCTTCCCTCTCCTTATCCGTATAACATTCGCCGTCTCCTCTCCCCCCCCCCCCCCCCCGCCCCTTTTTTTCTCCTTCTCTACAGGTTTTATGTCTTCTATGTTTGTCATATGTTCATCTTGACAAACTCCATACCATTCTTTTTTTCGCTGTTGCTGGTGCTGCAACTGTCAGTATTTTCACCAGAATAGTGCTTCGAATACAACTGCTTTCTCTCTACCCCCCCTGCCCCCCCCCCCCCCCCCCCCCCCTTTTTTTTTTTTATTTCTTTTTTTGTTTGGTTGGTTAGTTTGGTTGGCTGGCTGGTGGGTTGGTTTTGCTGGTTTGTTTTCATATATCAACATCAATAACGAACACCATCGTTTTATAATAAAAACTGCTAACGAAGAAGATGATGAGAATAATAAATAGCCCCTTTACAGCATTAAATCATACATGACTCATCGCGTTCCGGACGTGCACAAACATTGCTTCAGAATCGATTTCTTTCACTGCTACATGTCCTCTCTCACCCCCCCCCCCCCCCACCCCCCACCCCCACATCACCCGCCGCCACCCCCGTCCCCCGTCTGTGTGCCTGCCTGCCTGCCTGTCTCTGTCTGACTCTGTCCGTCTATCTGTCTGTCTGCCTGTCTGTCTGTATCTCTCTCTGTCTCTCTCTCTCTCTCTCTCTCTCTCTCTCTCTCTCTCTCTCTCTCTCTCTAACATGCATCTCCTCTGTGTGTGTGCGTGTGCGTGTGCGTGCGTGCGTATGTGTGTGTATGTGTGTGTGCGTGTGTGTGTGTGTGTGTGTGTGTGTGTGTGTGTGTGTGTGTGTGTGTGTGTGTGTGTGTGTGTGTGAGGAAGACAGAGACACAGAGAGAGAGAGAGACAGCAAGCGAGAGAAAGAGAGACAGGGACAGAGAGAGTCAGACAGACAGGTAGACAGACAGACAGAGACAGAGAGAGACAGAGAGACCGTAACCTATGGTACGACTGCGCATCTATAGGATGGGAGACAGCGTTCTTTAAAAGGATCATGTCTTTATTTTCGATTTACTTCTGCCATGTCTACAACACCTACTACTACTACAGTTCCAACTGCTGCTGCTCCTGCCATTGCTCTCCTACCCTTCCAGCATACACTATTCAAGATGACTGATTCTGGCAACAATGAAACAAGTTGTACTAGTACTGCCATTATCATACCTCTTGCTACTAACGCTACCGTCATGCTAACTACTGTTATCATCGTTACCACCGCTAGTTCTATCACTCGCACTACTACCACACTATTCCTACTGCAAATACCACTCTACTGTTCCGTTGCTGCTAATACTACTTCTACCACCACCACAATTACTGCTGCTAATGCTACCAACATCATAAAACAAACTGGTCGCCCCCCCACCCCTCTTCCCCCTCTGTCCCCCGCCCCCCTCCATAGTAACCCTTCCCCCGTTTTTATTTTTTTCCCACTTCCAATTTATTCTCAAAAGGCACACGTACAGAATCGTCCAATGCACAATCGTGTCAATATGTACAAATATAAGAGAAAGACAAAACATGTCACATACAAAGTCGCCATAACTGTATCAAGACATTTTTAGAAAGAAGACGATACCACCCCATTTCACCGTTACGGCATTCCCGTCAAGGCTCCAAGGTCGGGGACAAAACGTAGGTAGGAAAAAAAAAAAAAGTTATTGCGAAAGAATTTCATCAGCTGTCCTCTATTAGTTTTCTATATAGGATCCGTTTAGTGTCCGGTAGCTTGTATAATTCACTGCAAATACAAAGAGTTTACGTCTATAGCCCAGCTCCTTCAA
>JADBJO010009140.1:47500-55000 GCA_016801955.1 Conus betulinus
ACGAAGATGTAGAGGGACGGATGGAAGAGAGAGACAGATACAGACAGGCAGAGTGAGACAGATAGACAGACCGATAGACAGACTGACAGACAGAAAGACAGACAGACAAGCAGACAGAGACAAAAAGGGAGGAGTGTGGGAGAGAAAGAGTGGACACACAGTCAGTCAGACAGGTTTAAGGGAAGGAATGAGGGGAGGGGAGGGGAGGGGGGGGGGGGGGGTGGCAGAAAGCGGCGGAAAAAGCAAGAGAGAACAACCCAGATGCCCACGTTTCCTCGATAAGCCTGAAACACACACACAGGGAGCATGGAGACGCCACTAACAGTGACATTCATGACAATATGTTACCACCGTCCATTTCGTCTCCCATCCTACACACATCCGCCCCCCCCCCCCCCCCTATCCCCCACCCCTCAATCCCTCTTTCTCGTCCCGTTCCCCCTCCCCCCCCCTCTCTCTCTCTCTTCGCTTGTGTGTGTGTATGTATGTGCGTGTGCGTGCGTGCGTGCGTGCGTGCGTGTGTGTGTGTGCGTGTGTGTGTGTGTGTGTGTGTGTGTGTGTGTGTGTGTGTGTGTGTGTGTGTGTGTGTGTGTGCATAAGCGCGTGCATTGTTATATGGTATTTAGAATAAACAACAAATCTCTTTTAGCACATGTGCGTCTGTGTGTGCATGTTCATGTGGACTATAATGGTTGTTGTGTGTCTGTCTGTCTCTTGCGTGTATCTGTGTATAGGATGTAAGTACATAAGTATGCATGTAAGTGCGTCTGTCTGGCTGTTCGTCTGTCTGAATGCATGTATGTATGTATGTATGTATGTATGTATGTATGTATGTATGTATGTATGTATGTATGTATGTATGTATGTATGTATGTATGTATGTGGGTTATGCATATTTGCATATGTACATGCGTATACATCTGTCCGCCTGCCTCTACTCAAAACGATAATATTTCATGCCGTGAATCAGAAACCGAACTCTACTAACCTAAAATGTTTCCCCTCCATTTAAAAGCTCGCTAATTGCTATGTGTCTGCTGCAAATAAACCCCTCTCACTGCAATGTGCTCGCCACAGATAAAACCCTTTGGGACTGCAATGTGTACGCCACAAATAAAACCCTACAGACTGCAATGTGTTCGCCACAGATAAACCCTTTCAGACTGCAATGTGTTCGCCTCAGATAAACCCTTTGGACTGCAGTGTGTTCGTGTTTCGCCACAGATAATAAACCCCTTCAGACTGCAATGTGTTCGCCACAGATAAACCCTTCAGACTGCAATGTGTTTCGCAACAGATAAACCCTTCAGACTGCAACGTGTTCGCCTCAGATAAACCCTTCAGACTGCAGTGTGTTCGCCACAGATAAACCTTTCAGACTGCAATGTTCTCAGCCACAGAAAAAACTCTTCAGACTGCAACGTGTTCGCCACACAAAAAACCTTCAGACTGCAATGTGTTCGCCACAGAAAAAACCCTTCAGACTGCAATGTGTTCGCCACAGATAAACCCCTCCAGTCTGCAATGTGTTCGCCACAAAAAAACCCTTCAGACTGCAATGTGTTCGCCACAGATAAACCCTTCAGACTGCAACGTGTTCGCCTCAGATAAACCCCTTCAGACTGCAATGTGTTCGCCACAAATAAACCATCAGACTGCAATGTGTTCGCCACAGAGAAACCCCTTCAGTCTGCAATGCGTTCGCCACAAAAAAAACCCTTCAGACTGCAATGCGTTCGCCACAGAGAAACCCCTCCAGTCTGCAATGTGTCCGCCACAAATAAACCCTTCAGTCTGCAATGTGTCCGCCACAGATAACCCCCTTCAGACTGCAATGTGTTCGCCACAGCTAAGCCTTTCATATTGCAATATCTTCGCCACAGATAAACTCTTCAGACTTCAACGTGTTCGCCACAGAAAAACCCTTCAGACTGCAATGAGTTCGCCACAAATAAAACTCTTCAGACTGCAGTGTCTTCGTAATAGATAAATCCTTTTCTGTACAATGTGTTCGCAATAGATAAATCCTTTTCAGTGCAATGTGTTCGCAGTATATAAATCCCTTCATACTGCAATGTGTTCCCCACAAACAGAACCGTTTCGACTGCATGGGGTTCAAGAGCAATGCTGACTGCAGTACCACACTGACTGTTCCTATAAAGCCTCGGGGGAAACCCGTTGTCAACCCATCATGGCGGCAGGCACTGGAGTCGAAGTCACCTAACTGCGACACTCCCCAGCTTCTACTTCCTGCTAGGGGTCGAGCACGGGAAAAGGGAAGTAATGCCAATAACTTTTTTTTTTTCGGAGAAAAGCAGACGTCAGCGACTGAACCTAATTTTCAGGGCTTTTCTTCTGGAGCAAAGAACCAATTACTGCCCCGCCGAACGAGGAAGTGGACAAATTAGCAAACCAACGCAGTGCATTTCGACCTACTTTGGTCTTCTTCAGGCAAGACGAACACCATTCAGGACAAGGAAAACGATGGACGAACAGACAGACGGTCACTTCGCTCTTCGAACGCGGTGCAAAAAGGTTAGGGAATGGAAATGAGGGTGAAGGGGAGACAATACGGGTTATAACAATGGTAATGATGATGACGAAATAAAGAAAAAAATACTACTACTGCTGATAATAGTAACGATGGTGGTGTAATCATATATGATAATACTAACGATAATGATAACAGTAATTGTGGTAATAGTAATAACAACACTTACAGAAGAAGAGGAAGGAAGGACAGGAGCTGGAGGATAGTAACAGTAATATGGTTATAATAGCAATAGCAATAATGATGGTGATGATGACGAAGACGACGATAACAACAGTAACAATAGTACCACCACCACCACTGCTACTACTACTACTACAACTAGTAGTAGTAGTAGTAGTAGTAGTAGTAGTAGTAGTAGTAGTGGTAGTAGTATTGTTACAAACAGAGTAGTAGCACTGGTGGTAGTACTATTGTTACAAGTAGTAGTACTAGTACTACTACTACTAGTAGTAGTAGTAGTAGTAGTGGTAGTAGTAGTAGTAGTAGCAACAGTAGTAGTAGTGAGCAACATGGTGATGACGATGGTGAAATAAGGAAAGGGGGAAGAAGAAGAAGAGGAAGAAGGAGCAGGAGGACTGGACGGAGGAAGAGGAGAGAGAGAGAGAGGGGGGGGGGGGGATACAGATAATGGGAAAGACAGATGGAATCTCAGAAATTTACCAATGCTTAAAAAAAAAACAGTCGTGGTCATAATCATAAAAATATGATAATGATAATAATGATGCTGTGAATGGGAAAAAAAAAATACTATTACTACTACTACTACTAATCGTAAAGGTAGAATCAATAATAATGTGATAACAGTAATGATAATTAAAACAATGAGGATGATGATGATGATACTAATAATAATGTAATGATAATGTAACAACAACAACAACACAACAACAACCAGAACAAGTTTTCTCAGGGTGCTTTGAAATTGCAGACAAGCATACGATTGTACTAAAAGCATAGTTTTCTCTCACTGAAATTGAAACAGGAACCTGAAATTATTCAGAGCAAACCTTGGCACCTCTCTTCGCTGCTCTCTCAACAACTTTGTCATTAAAATAAATCAAACGATGAGACAGAACCCAGCCAAATATTGGGTCTGTGCATCCCGTGAAAGACAGAATACATATTTCACAAAAGTCGGCTTCGATTATCATGTCAGGTCTCTGTCATTTCAAAGATTGCAATACCTGGAGAACTGCGCGTAGAAGTCACACAGAAGGATTTGCAGTCTACCTCTTTCGACAGCTTGAGACCTATTTGACAGCCTCAGAATGAAAACAACATGTTCCGTCGTAAAGATTGAAACGCTCGGTCCTGGACTGAAGGATTGTTTCATGTTCATTTCACCTGTCAAAAACACCGCTGAACCTGCTGGGTCTATTAGTGAACCATCTACATATTATATTATATTGAATTTATATTATTATATTATATTATATTATATTATATTATATTATATTATTATTTTATTATTATATTATATTATATATTTATATTATATATTATATTATATTATATTATATTGAATGATTAGAATACTTTTATGAAATACAGAATTTGACATGACTTGTTCCTTTCTTTGTATTATCAGTCTGTTCAACATGCGTCTGGCAAATATCAAACTCTATACTTTCTGAAGTTCCCGAAGAGGTGTTGGTAAGGAAGAATGTCTAATGTGTGGAGGATCTTTACTTAGCACTACTTCTGGATCTCTCATTACGTCACATATGTGAGTTGTAACAGTAACTGTTCATTAAATAGTCGTTTGGGGAAATCAGTGTCTGATCTATATGACGTCTCGGGCCGCAGATTCTTCTAAACATGTTAGCAGCTTACGTAGCATTCGATACAGGCACATTTCCTATTGTCATCTGCAGATAAAATCCGAGCTTCGTTGTACATTCATATTCATGAAGTATGTGTTTGAAAGAGGCGAGTTTCAAATCTGTACATTTTACAGTTAGACCTTTTTAAGTTGCTATTCTGGTGCACTGAAAAACACTTCTTGTGTGTATATAATTTGAGACCTTTTCAGATGTCTGTAGATACTGATGGCAGTGGACGGATCCCATCCCCAGTGCATGTGGACGATTATAGGGAAAACAATATATATACAACATGTGTGTATACACACACACACACACACACACACACACACACACACACACACATACATATATATATATATATATATATATATATATATATATATATATATATATATATCACAAATAAAAGTAGAGAGCCAGCAAGAACTCTAAAAAATGCTCAACCGGGAAGGGGAGCGACATAAGTTTAAAGATATCTCCTTTTTTATCATCTCCTTTTTATCGTGACCAGCTGGAAAACAGTCAAGGAAAAAGAAGTTCAGTGCTGAGCTTCCTCCTCCAGATGTCTTACATATCATTCACGAGCAAAGCAAAAACACACACTCAATGCAAGAAGAGAAAATGGTTGAAGAGGGCAAGAGAAGGACGGGGGGGGGGGGGGGGGGGGGGGGGGGGGGGGGGGGGGGGGGAGGCGGAGAGGGAGAGAGAAAGGGGTTGGTGGTGGTGGTCGTGGAAACTATTGGTAGAAAATGAAAGAATGAGAAGCTGGAGGAGAGGGAGGGGGGAAGGGGGAGGGGTGTGTGTGTGATCTAGGGATGGAAGGGAGAGGAGGGGGTGTGGAAAGAAGGAAGAAAAAAAAAGGGGGGGGGGAGAGAAAAAACTAGAGAGAGAGAGAGATAGAAAGGACTAGAGAGTGAGGGGGAGAGAGAGACACAAAGATAGAGACAAGAACACACACACACACACACACACACACACACACACACACACACACACACACACACACACACGAGAGAGTTTCACATAATGCTTTAATAAGTGTTCTGTGTTGCTTCCAAGCTAGATTTGCTGCAAAATGTGTCACCAAAAATAATATCTCTTTGTCTCAAAGAAAACTATACACTGTCTGCTATGTCTTTGTCTGAAACAGAACTATGCACTGTCTGCTAGGTCACTGTCTTAAACAGAAACTATACACTGTTTGCTACGTCTTTGTCTTTAACAGAACAATACACTGTCTGCTATGTCTTTGTGTCTAAAACAGAACCATACACTGTCTGCTATGTCTGCTATATCATTTGTCTAAAACAGAACCATACACTGTGTCTGCTATATCTTTTGAAAACAGAACCATAACTATACACTCTCTGCTTTGTCTTTGTCTCAAAACGTAACTATAAACTGCTCTGCTTTGTCTTTGTCTCAAACGTAACTATAAACGAAAACTATACACTATACACTGGGTCTCTCAAACAGAGCTATGCACTGTCTGCTATGTCTGTCTCAAACAAAACTATACACTGCTATGTCTCTGTCTCAAACGGAACTATAAACTGCTATGTCTTCGCCCCAAACAGAGGTATACAATGTCTGCTACGTCTTTGTCTCAAACAGAACTATATACTGTCTGCTGTCTTTGCCTCAAACAACAGAGCTATACAGTGCTGTGTCTTCGCCTAAAACAGAGCTGTTGTACACTGTCGCCTGCTATATCTTCGCGGTATCTTCGCCTAAAACAGATCTATACAATGCTGTGTCTTTGCCTAGTTTCAGTTTATATCTTCGCCTAAAACAGA
This sequence comes from Conus betulinus, assembly GCA_016801955.1. NCBI lineage: Eukaryota > Metazoa > Mollusca > Gastropoda > Neogastropoda > Conidae > Conus > Conus betulinus. Next base: position 53,677 of record JADBJO010009140.1, read on the forward strand.
TCATCAAGGAGGCGTGCCTAGTTTCACTGCGTGCGGTGCGGACTAATCCATATACGCTACACCACATCCACTAAGTTTTGAGACCACACTACGCATGATTTTAAGCTGATGGATCAATGAATTAATTATTAAGATGAGACAACTGAAGAAGAGGGTCTAGTGGCTACGACTTAGCAGATGTCTGCCCTACGGCATTAGCCCAATGCGCTGGTCACTTTGAGAGCCTACTTACATTGTTTTTTGTGTGTGTTTTGTTTGGAAAGAGAGCGAGCCAACAAAAAAATGAACAAAGAAGAACCCGGACAGAGAAAATAAGATGACACCCCAAAAACAGGACATGGCTCAGAGAGGGCACAAGCTGCTCATTGTGTCTTTGCCTCAAACAGTGCCATACGCTGTCTGCCGTGTCTTCCCCTCCGACAGAGATATACAGTGCCTGCCATGTCTTCGCCTCAAACAGAACTATACAACTCCCATGTCTTCGCCTCATACAACTGTACACATTTCTGCTTTGTCTTCGCCTCAAACAGCTATACATTTGTTTGCCATGTCTTTGCTTCAAACTGAACTACACATTGCCTGCCATGTTTTCGCCTAAAACAGAACTAGGCGCTTCTGCTCAACAGAACTAGGCACTGTCTACTATGTCGCTGCCTCAAACAGAATTAGGCACTGTCTTCTCCTAAAACAGAACTAGGCGCTGTCTACTATGTCGTTGCCTCAAACAGAACTAGGCACTGTCTACTATGTCGTTGCCTCAAACAGATTTATACCCCCTGCTATGTCTTCGCCTCACAGAAACTTTTCACTGTCAGACACTTCTTTACCTAAACCCAAGCTGAACCGTACTATCTGTTAAGTGTTTGTTTCAAACAGAGCCATACTGCCCAAAACACGTTTGACACAAACAGAAAGAACCGTTGTACTGATGTACTTGCTTATAAAGGAACTGCGCTGTCTGTTCTGCTGACCGAAGTAAAACACCATTCCCTGCCATCTGGCCGCTACACTAAAATCAAACAGTCTGCAATATGTCTGATGCGAACAGAATTTTTTTAAGCGGTTTGGACTAAGTTTGCCACGCCTTTTGCCACACACAGATCTACGCTGTTTAGAAAAGAGTCAGCCGCAATGAAATGATGGATTTGCCGCTCGTCACGTTGACTGCAATGTGTAAACGGATGTAAACGAACTTGTCATGCTACTGACTACAAGCTTGCTACAAATGGCATGATCAAAATAAGGTGTAAAATAGAATCGCGTTGACTGATTGATGTTATGTGAGACCTCAACGTCATAGAACCTTGCTGTTTAGGGGAAAGCG
>JADBJO010009140.1:70000-77500 GCA_016801955.1 Conus betulinus
GAGAGACAGAGAGAGACGGAGAGAGAGACAGAGAGAGAGAGAGAGACAGAAGATGAAAAGGTCATGATAACCCCCAAATCTTTGAAACCGAAAATTTAAAAAACAAACAAACAGGTCTTTGTAAAGTTGAGGGGGGGGGGGGGGTTGCTATGTTAGAAATGCTAGGAAAAATCCACAGAAACTGGTATCATCATCAACAAACCTTCAAAACAAACAACAAACAAAAACCCCACTAAAATACAACTCAGCCTGTCATGATCTCGTGCCAACATGGTAGATATGGACATGAAGTCAACACTCACACAAAGACACAAACAAACAGACAAAGAAAGAAAATAATAATAATAATAATAATAAGAGAAGGCACAAGAAAGCAAAGAATGTTTTAAAATGGAAGAAAGGCATAATAAAGACAAGAAAAAAGAAAGAATGGAATCAACGAAAAAAAAGAAAGGCAAAATGGGAGGGGGGGAAGGGTGTGGACCATGTGAAGGGGGGAGGCGAAAGAAATATTCAAAGAGAAAGAGAGAAGGAAAGTGAGTTAAAGCAGAGGAGAACACACAGAGAGAGAGAGAAGAGATAGAGAGAGAGAGAGAGAGAGAGAGAGAGAGAGAGGACAGAAGCTAGAGAGAGGAGACAGACAGACAGACAGACAGACAACAGAGAGAAGTACGTAAAGGAAAAAGAAGAAGAAGAAGAAGAAGAAGAAGAAGAATAAGAAGAAGAAGAAGAAGAAGCAGTACGTACAGGAAAAATAAAGAAGACTGGGGAAAAGAAAAAGGTTTTTAAAAATTCTTTCACAGAAAAAAAAAAAAAAATCCACACTGACCATGCACTCGCACACTGGACATGATTAGACATGTACAAGCGACGTGCATCAATCCGACACGATCATGCACAGTACCACGATGCCAAAAGAACCCGTCACACCATTCCAGCACAACGTACCACCATTCTCTTACCTGTGAGACTTCAAGGTGAGGGGACGTCGCATCTGTCGACACAATTACAGAACTGGCATGTTAGCATACAGCCCTCTCTCTCTCCTCTCTCTCTCTCTCTCTCTCTCTCTCTCTCTCTCTCTCTCGCTCTCTCCTGTGTCTGGTGTGTGTGGTGTGTGTGTGTGTGTGTGTGTGTGTTTGTGTGTGTGTGTGTGTGTGCGCGCGCGCGCGCGCGTGTGTGTGTGTGTGTGTGTACACATACACACACACACACACACACACACACACACATGCACGGATCCATGCACGCGCACGCACCGCGCGCGCGCGCGCGCGCGACACACACACACCACACACACACACCACACAGCAATCAAGCGCGTGCGGACACACACACACACACACACACACACACACACACACACACACGCATACACACACACACACACACACACACACACACACACACACACACACACACACACACAATTACATACGTTCACACCTCCAAATTGGCTTGATCGACTTTTCAAACGGTTGTACTATAAAATACTGAAACGTTTCTTTACGCCATTTTTCGACTCTGAAGCTCACCATTAACACGAGACTAGATGTTGTAGACGACATTATTTTTTGGACTTTTCTATCCACATTTTAAAAAGTCACAAATGTTCGGACGTTTTTGTTTGAATATTGTTTCACTATATATAAATTAACTATTAGAAGATCGACATTGTTTCAGAAATGTTCCCGTCAGTAAGCGTCTCTATGCCACGAGGAATCTAAGCAAAAAACAGAGTTCACAAAAAAATATATTGGTAAATGAAAAAAGAACTCTTTTTCCAGGTTTGTGTCCACTTTATGGGCTAGGCAAGTACACTATATTATTGTACGTACACAAACTCACGCGTGCGCGCGCACGCACGCACTGATGGGTACTTTTGTTGATAACGTAATGTGTGTGTGTGTGTGTGTGTGTGTGTGGTGTGTGTGTGTGTGTGTGTGTGTGTGTGTGTGTGTGTGTGGTGTGTGTGTGTCTGTCTGTCTGTCTGTGTGTGTGTGTGGTGTGTTGTGTTGTGCTGTGTTGTTTGTTGTGTGTTTTGTGTGTGTGTGTTTTGTGTTGTGTTGTGTTGTGTGTTGTTGTTGTGTTGTTGTTGTTGTTGGTGTGTGGTGGTGGTGTGTGTGTGTGTGTGTGTGTGTGTGTGTGTGTGTGTGTGTGTGTGTGTGTTGTGTTGTGTCGTGTTGTATTTTTGTGTCTGTGTGACAGACAGACAGACAGACAGACAGACAGAGATGAACGAGATACGTAGATTAGCGCGATGTGAGGGAATAAACATCATCCCCGATTCTGTCATGGAGGATTTCTGCCGTCTCAGGCCACCAGCACCCCCAGACACACACAAAATGACTTCATCCCAGCTAACACCAAGTGGGAGAGGAGGGAAGGGGAAAGAAGGGAGGAGGAGGAGGGGGGAGGGAGGGGGGGAATGAATGAGTTGGTGGGCAGAGAACAGAAGGCGGGCAAGGGGAAGGAGGGGGAGGGGGAGGGGGTGAGAGTGCTGGGGCAGAGGCGGCGCGGGGAAGGGGGCGGTGGATGAGAGATATAGGCTCTATGACATAAGGTAGGGAAGGGGGCGCGGGGGGGGGGGGGGGGGAGGAGACGAAACAAAATGGAAATGGATGACGCAAAAACGCAGAACAGAGAGGGGGGGGGGGGGGGCTGACAGAAGAATTGTAATGAAGGAGAAAGGAGGGGACGATATGGTGCAGGATGGATCGAAAGGGGGGGGGGGGGGGGGGGCACGGTGATGGGGAGGTGGAGCGGTGGGACTGGGGGGGGGTGATATGATGGAGAGGAGGGAGGGAGGAGAGAGAGGGGAAGGGGGAGGGGGGTCAGATACCCCCCCCCCCCCCCCCCCCCCCCCCCCCCCCCCCCCCAGGACTGAACACGCGGGCCATATATTATCGACTGTTACGATCCCCACTGCTAGTGTTCTGCCCATGACGTCATCAGACGAGGGCAAAGAAAGAGGGGGAACTCACTCGACCCCCCCCCTCCCCCCACCCCCTCTCCCCCTCCTGCCCCGTGCGCACACCCCCCCCCCCCCCCCCCCCCCCCCCCCCACTTCCCCTACTCGGATTCTCGTCCGGATTCTCTGCCCTGGTAATCTGGGGTAATAAGGGACTTTGTATTGTATTTTATGATATTGTATTGTATTGTGTTGCATTGCATTGTATTGTATTGCATTGTGTTGTAATGTACTGTACCGTAATGGTTTTGTATTGTATTGTACTGAAGTGAATCGAACTGAACTGCATTGAATTGTATTGTATTATATTACATTCTATTGTATTGTACCGTCCTGTACTGAATTGAATCGTATTGTCTTGAACTGTACTGTACTGAATCGTACTGTCTTGTACTGTACTGCATTGATTACATTGTCTTGTACTGTACTGTATTGAATGATTTTGAACTGTACTGTACTGTATTGAATTATTTTGTACTGTACTGTAATGTATTGAATTATTTTGTACGGTACTGTACTGTATTGGGTTATTTTGTACTGTACTGTACTGTGCTGAATTATTTTGTACTGTACTGTAGTGTACTGTCCTGTACTGTATTGAATTGCATTGTCTTGTACTGTACTGTGTTGAATTCTTTTGTACTGTACTGTATTGAATTGAATTGTACTGTACTTATTGAATTGTATTGTACTGCACTGCCCTGTGTTGAATTGTATTGTAATGTACTGTAATGAATTTTATTGTTTTGCTGTATTGTACGGATTTGTATTATAGTGTACTGTATTGCATTGTACTGTACTGCACTGTATTAAATTGAATTGAATTGTATTATATTGTTTTGGACTACACTGTACTAAGTTGTATTGTATTATACTGTACTGCGTTGCATTCATATTCTTGCATTGCATTGTCTGTAATGTACTGTATTTAGAGACATTGAACTGTATGGTATTGGATTGCATTGGATTGGGTGGTAATATTTGGCACTGTGGCGTATTGTATTGTATGCTATTGCATTGTGCTATGTAGTACTGTAATGCATAGCACTGTATGCAATTGCATTGTGTGTTTAGTACTGTAATGCATAGCACTGTACACTATTGTATTGTGTGTGTAGCACTGAAATGCATAGCACTGTATGTTATTGCATTGTGCTGTTTAGTACTGTAATGCATAGCACTGTACACTATTGTATTGTGGTGTGTAGCACTGAAATGCATAGCACTGTAATGTTTATTGCATTGTGCTGTTTAGTACTGTAATGCATAGCACTGTACTACTATTGCATTGTGGTGTGTAGCACTGTAAAGCACTGCACTGTATGCTATTGTACTGTGCTGTGTAGCACTGTAATGCATTGCACTGTATGCTATTGCATTGTGGTGTGTAGTACTGTAATGCATTGCACTGTATGCTATTGTACTGTGCTGTGTAGCACTATAACGTATTGCATTGTATGCCATTGCATTGTGCTGTGTAGCACTGTAATGCACTGCACTGCATGCTATTGCATTGTGCTGTGTAGCACTGTAACGTATTGCATTGTATGCCATTGCATTGTGCTGTGTAGCACTGTAATGCATTGCACTGTATGCTATTGCATTGTGCTGTGTGGCACTGTAATGCATTGCACTGTACGCTATTGTGTTGTGCTGTGTAGTACTGTAATGCGCTGCACTGTATGCTATTGCATTGTGCTGTGTAACACTGTAACGTATTGCATTGTATGCCATTGCATTGTGCTGTGTAGCACTGTAATGCATTGCACTGTATGCCATTGCATTGTGCTGTGTAGCACTGTAATGCATTGCACTGTACGCTATTGTGTTGTGCTGTGTAGCACTGTAATGCGCTGCACTGTATGCTATTGCATTGTGCTGTGTAGCACTGTAACGTATTGCATTGTATGCTATTGCATTGTGCTGTGTGGCACTGTAATGCATTGCACTGTACGCTATTGTGTTGTGCTGTGTAGTACTGTAATGCATTGTATGTCGCTGCGCTGTGACGCGCTGCATGATGATGCGTGGCATTGTATCGTACGGTATTTTACTGTAGTGTAGTGTATGTAGTGTAGTGTAGTGTGGTGTGGTGTGGTGTGGTGTGGTGTGGTGCGGTGCGGTGCGGTGCGTTGCGTTGCGTTGCGTTGCGTTGCGTTGCGCTGCGCTGCGCTGCGCTGCGCTGCGCTGCGCTGCGCTGCGCTGCGCTGCGCTGCGCTGCGCTGCGCTGTGCTGTGCTGTGCTGTGCTGTGCTGTGCTGTGCTGTGTTGTGTCCTGTTACACGTAGCGCTGCATCACATCGCAATGCGTGCCACTGCGTTACATTGCATTGTAGCGTACTGTAATGTAGAGAAGTGTCGTGTAGATTAAAGTAGAGCAGTGCAGAGCAGAGCAGGGCAGGGCAGGGCAGGCCAGGGCACGACACAGGGCAGGGCAGGGCAGGGTAGAATAGAGTAGGGCAGGGCAGGGTAGGGTAGAATAGAGTAGGGCAGGGCAGGGTAGGGTAGAATAGAGTAAGGCAGGGTAGGGTAGGGTAGGGTAGAATAGAGTAGGGCAGTGCAGGGCAGGGCAGGGGCAGGGTAGGGGTAGAATAGAGTCAGGGCAGGGCAGGGCAGGGCAGTGCAGGGCAGGGCAGGGTAGGGTAGAATAGAGTAGGGCAGGGCAGGGCAGGGCAGGGCAGGGCAGGGCAGGGCAGGGTAGGGTAGAATAGAGTAGGGCAGGGCAGGGCAGGGCAGGGCAGGGCACGACAGGGCAGGGTAGGGTAGGGTAGAATAGAGTAGGGCAGGGCAGGGCAGGGCAGGGCACGACAGGGCAGGGTAGGGTAGGGTAGAATAGAGTAGGGCAGGGCAGGGCAGGGCAGGGCACGACAGGGCAGGGTAGGGTAGAATAGAGTAGGGCAGGGCAGGGCAGGGCAGGGTAGGGTAGGGTAATAGAGTAGGGCAGGGCAGGGCAGGGCAGGGCACGACAGGGCAGGGTAGGGTAGGGGTAGAATAGAGTAGGGCAGGGCAGGGCAGAGTAGGGCAGGGCAGGGCAGGGCAGGGCAGGGCAGGGCAGGGCACGACAGGGCAGGGTAGGTAGGGTAGAATAGAGTAGGGCAGGGCAGGGCAGGGCAGGGCAGGGCAGGTAGGGTAGAATAGAGTAGGGCAGGGCAGGGCAGGGCAGGGCAGGTAGGGTAGAATAGAGTAGGGCAGGGCAGGGCAGGGCAGGGGCAGGGCAGGGCAGGGCAGGGTAGGTAGGTAGCATAGAGTAGGGCAGGGGGCAGGGAAGGGCAGGTCAGGGTAGAATAGAGTAGGGCAGGGCAGGGAAGGGCAGGGTAGGGTAGAATAGAGTAGGGCAGGGCAGGGCAGGTAGGGTAGAATAGAGTAGGGCAGGGCAGGGAAGGGCAGGGTAGAGTAGAATAGAGTAGGGCAGGGCAGGGAAGGGCAGGGTAGGGTAGAATAGAGTAGGGCAGGGCAGGGAAGGGCAGGGTAGGGTAGAATAGAGTAGGGCAGGGCAGGGAAGGGCAGGGTAGGGTAGAATAGAGTAGGGCAGGGCAGGGAAGGACAGGGTAGGGTAGAATAGAGTAGGGCAGGGCAGGGTAGGGCAGGGTAGAGTAGAGCAGGGCAGGGCAGGGCAAGGCAGGGCAGGGCAGGGCAGGTAGTAGAGTAGAGCAGGGCAGGGCAGGGTAGAATAGAGTAGAGAGTACTGTACTGTACTGTACTCTGGGTGTTTTGGCTGGGTTGCACTGCGTTGTGTCAGGGTTGCGTTGCCCTGTATTGTATCGTATTGTATGGTATTGTATTCTATTGCCTTGTATTCGTTGCACGGCGTCGCATTGCATCGGTATCGCCATCGGCACAATGACTTCCTCTGTGTGAACGTTCGGAGTGCTCTCCCCTGAGACAGCACATGACGATAGCAAAGCACCACCCTTGGATCCCCCCCCCCCCCCCCCCCCTCCCCCCTCCCCTCCTGCGTACATTGTGATTTGCTTGTCACTATTTTTCTCCCACTTGTCTTGACCAGACACAACACCCCCCCCCCCCCCCATCACCCCTCCCATTCTCCCCCCCCCCCTCCCCTTTCTGCCCACTCTCCCCTGTTGCCGTGCAAAAAAAACAACCAAAAAAAAAAGCCTTCAACACACGGTACGTCGGATTATCGTCTCTCATCCGAAAGACTAGCACACAGACCACTACTGAAAGTGCGGTCCCGGGGACGCTGGAAAGGGCAGGCAGCACGCCCAGTCTCAGACTCCCCTGTCTCAGACTCCCCTGTCTCAGACTCAAAACTATAGGACTGGCATTCTTTCGGGTCCAAGACCAGTGCGGGCGCCAACGCACCGGGCCACTTGGGCCAGCGGTCCACTTAAGGGATGTAACTCCCTGTGCCTCTGAAGTCCGCACACAAAATTCCCTCCCTTGTCGAACTCCTTAGCGTCTTTTTTTGTTTTTTTTGTTTTTTTTTTAATAGTGTAGTACATCGGCTAGACCTTTCCTGTTCAGCATCAACGAGACCGTAATCGTTGGCCACTTAGTGCCGGCAGACAC
>JADBJO010009140.1:82500-87142 GCA_016801955.1 Conus betulinus
TCTCTCCCTCTACTTCAGAGAGGCTGCCACACTCGCTCTCTCTCCCTCTACTTCAGAGAGGCTGCCACACTCGCTCTCTCTCCCTCTACTTCAGAGAGGCTCCACACTCTCTTTCTCTCTCTCCCTCTCTACTTCAAAGAGGCTGCCACTCTCGCTCTCTCTCCCTCTACTTCAGAGAGGCTGCCACTCTCGCTCTCTCTCCCTCTACTTCAGAGAGGCTGCCACACTCGCTCTCTCTCCCTCTACTTCAGAGAGGTTGCCACACTCGCTCTCTCTCCCTCTACTTCAGACAGGTTGCCACGCTCGCTCTCTCTCCCTCTACTTCAGACAGGCTGCCACACTCGCTCTCTCTCCCTCTACTTCAGAGAGGCTGCCACACTCGCTCTCTCTCCCTCTACTTCAGAGAGGTTGCCACACTCGCTCTCTCTCCCTCTACTTCAGACAGGTTGCCACGCTCGCTCTCTCTCCCTCTACTTCAGAGAGGCTGCCACACTCTCTTTCTCTCTCTCCCTCTACTTCAAAGAGGCTGCCACTCTCGCTCTCTCTCCCTCTACTTCAGAGAGGCTGCCACTCTCTCTCTCTCTCTCTCTCTCTCTCTCTACTTCAGAGAGGCTGTCACACTCGCTCTCTCCCTCTACTTCAGAGAGGCTGCCACACTCGCCCTGTCTCCCTCTACGTCAGAGAGGCTGCCACACTCGCTCTCTCTCCTCCCCCTCTACTTTAAAGAGGCTGCCACACTCGCGCTCTCTCTCCCTCTACTTCAAAGAGGCTGCCAGACTCGCTCTCTCTCCCTCTACTTCAAAGAGGCTGCCAGACTCGCTCTCTCTCCCTCTACTTCAAAGAGGCTGCCACACTCGCTCTCTCTCCCTCTACTTTAAAGAGGCTGCCACACTCGCTCTCTCTCCCTCTACTTTAAAGAGGCTGCCACACTCGCTCTCTCTCCCTCTACTTCAAAGAGGCTGCTTTCTCGCTTTTTCCTCCCCCTACTCCCCCTTGTCGCAGTCACGACGGCCGTAGGGCGCCAGAAATCACCCATGCTTTATGCCAATTGCGTAGACAGGCCAAATACGCGTGCCTGCAAGTGTCTGACAGGGGGTGGGGGTGGAGGGTGGGTGGGGTGGGGGGCATCATAGTTTGGTTCATTAACATAACCGCTGACGAACATCAACATCTGAGAGACTGACATCTCTGATCTTTCATTACATTATCTCATACTTCAGGTGTTGGATAGTACTGTCTTCTTCTAGAACTCCCCCCCCCCAGCATCCCCCAAGATTACTAACCCCCCCCCCCCCCCCCCCGCCCCTTTCCTTTACTATCATATTATTGGATGTCCTGTTCCGTGGACAGTCTGTAATTCAGAGAGACATCAGAGACAGCATGTATAGTTGCTAAGTGAGACGACTGCAGGCGGAAATCTAGACAGAATCTTAAATACATCTTTAATAAATGTTATCGAACCGCCAAGAAAAACGTGGACAAACGAGTCATTCAGTGCCTGCCTACCTTGTGCTGAAGCTGAGTACCAAATTTGTTTCGTTCATTTTCGTTGTATTATTTGTTTGTGTCTTGCCTGAAGAAGCCTAAGAGGTCGAAACGCGTCGCGTTTTGTCTTGTGACTCATTTGTCCACGTTTCTCTTGGCGGTTCGCTAACATTTATTTAAGATTTGACGGTATGTATAGCTTAGAGCACAGAAAGGGCGGATCGAGCCTCCTCACTGCTGCTCCACCAGAGACTGTAAGACTGATCACGGTCAGTGAAACACTTGGCACCAGTAGAGATGGGACGTTCATCTCTCCTACTCTGAGATCGTGTGTGAAGTTTTCACTGATCAGCCCAGAAGAAATGTCAACTGAAAATAAGATTGTTTTTTTTTTTTTCAGTCCTGAGACTATGCATTGCTTGTATATTTATGCCATATGTTTTGACAGTGTAACTTTTAAGCCAGCTCTTGGTAAAATCTGTCAAGTTACTGAAATTCAGATTCAGAAAACTTTATTCAGAAAACTTTATTATCTCTCGTTACAAGAGAAATTGAATACTGAAATGAGTATTCTATTTTGACTGTTAAACTTTATGCCATTGCGTGGTAAACTCTGTTAAAAATGATCAATCAACATTAAGTGTGACTGTTTACTCGCCTTCTGTTTCCAATGTTTTGAATGTTGTTTGTCCTGCCTAAAGAAGACCCAACACGTCGAAGCGCGTTGTGCCTATTTTACAGTGTCTTTGTTCCTTAGTTTGGCGGCTCATTTATTTCTATTTTTTGCTTTCATGAACCGTTTTAATGGGTCTACCAATTCTTGTCTGCTATTCGATTGTCGAGCGAGGCATAATCACCGTCTGAGCAGCGCTGTCTCTATATTGCCTCGTGACGCAAAATCCAATAAACCTACTTCGCCAAAGTAGGGCACGTCTTGAAACGAGAAACACGCGCTGAGTAGCTTCCAAACAGATGTATTTCTGCGAGAGAGGAAAAAAATGGCGCTGAGGAAAAGCAGGACACACATTACTGCTGTGCTTATTTCCGCGCGAAACATTGTTTGTGCGTGTGACGAAAGCCTCGAGTGACATAAACCCTTCGCAGGGCACACTGTTTCGCGAGGCCTAAATGACATATATGTAAGCCCCATCCCAAATGACATGTAACCGCCCCATCCCAAATGACATGTAACAGCCCCATCCCAAATGACACGTAACAGCCCTATCCCAAGTGACATGTAACAGCCCTGTCGCCCGACTCTGAGCTATAAACGACACAGTTATTGAAGAGACACCATCATATATCACGAAGGTTTCGTTTCGGGGGGGGGGGGGGGGGGGGGGGGGGGGGGCTGAGGGTCAGTCAGCACTGCCGTCAGCGGTTATCGAGGAAAGCTGGGATGGTCAGCCACTTCTTCCTTCGTGGACGTCTCACTGCGGTTGGCCTTCTTTCTCTGTTTGTGGTTTTAGTGTGGTCGGTCCTTCTCTCACCTCCACCCTCACCCCCCCCCCCCCCCCCCCCCCCCCACCACCACCAACCCCACCCCTTCTCCTTTCACTTTTGTATTGATGTTCAAGTAAAAAAAAAAAAAAGAAAGAAAGAAGAAAGAAAGAAAGAAAAGAAATAAAGTGGGGCGAATAGATAAGGATGGAGGTGGACAGGGGGGGAGGGGGGGGGAGTATGGGTAGCGGGGCTGCGGAGGAGGATGGGAGGAGGTGGGCGGTTATGTATGACTGTTATCGACCCTAACGCACCGAATCAGTGCGAATGTGTGTTCGAAGGTGGTGAGGAAGATAGAAGAGTCGGTGGGAGGGGAGGGAGGAGGAGGCGTGCGGCGACAAAAGAAAGATGGGTAAGGAAGGAGATGCGTGTAGGACAAGGACGGGGAGGAGGAGGAGGGTGGAAGTGGGGGGGGAGGAGACAGTCCCCCCCCCCCCCCCCCCCCCCCCCCCCCCCCCCCCCAAACCTCCTGTTCGTATATTTCGCCCCTCCAACGAACAGACTGGCCCGACTTTGCATGACGGTTCCATTTCATTGTGTCTCCTTCTTCCCCCCCCCCTTCCCCGTCAGCCTTTCGTCCCTGCCCCCCCCCCACACCCCCCCCCCCCCCCCCCCCCTTCCTCCCATGTTCCCTTCCGTCCCCATCTCTCGCATCAAACCTTCCTTCTCTTCAACTACCCCCCCTCTCTCTCTCTCTCTCTCTCTGTGTGCTGGCAATTGTCATTGTCATTCTCTATCTCGGTCTTTCTGTCTCTGTCTGTCCTGTCTGTCTGTCTGTCTGTCTGTCTGTCTCTCTCTCTCTCTCGCTCTCTCTCTCTCTCTCTCTCCTCCCCTATGTGTGTGTGTGTGTGTGTGTGTGTGTGTGTGGTGTGTGTGTGTGTGTGTGTGGTGTGTGTGTGTGTGCTGTCCCTCTCAATGCTTTTTTTTCCCTTTCGTTTTTCGATCTTTCCGTCTGGGAGCAAGGGCAGACAATCCAGTAACGGTCCTTACTAACAGTTATTCTTCGCCGTAATTGCCTCACCGTTGGGGCAAATTGCCCTCACCTCATCCGCCCCCTTTCTTCAACCTCCAGGGAGTGGGAGGGGAGGGGGGGGGTGGCTGCTGTTTGGCAGAAGGAGGGGGGTGGGGGAGGGGAGGGGAAGATAGAGAAAAGATTTGGGGTTTTGGATTAAAGGCTTGGTGACAACCATTGACAAAGCTTAGCGTCTGTCCAACTCCCTGCCCCCCCCCCCCCCCCTCTCTCTCTCTCTCTCTCTCTCTCTCTCTCTCTGTCATCTCTCTCTGTCTCGTCTCCTCCTCCTCGTTCTTCTTCTCTTTCCAACCTTGTATCCCTCTCAAACAAACCCGCCTACCCATCTTTACCTGTATGTCTGTCGATTTTTGCCTTGATTTCTCCTGCTTTTTGTCAAGCCTTTGGCTGTGCTGCATATCAGTTTCTATCAACACACACACACACACACACACCCCCACACACACACACACAACACACACCCACCAGCACACACACACACAACCCCTCATTTTTTGTTGAATCTCATCGCCATAATTTCGCCTAGTCAGTTAGGACTAGAAGAACAGACTCTGCCTTATATAATCTCAATCCTTGAGCGAATAATAAAGGCTTTCCGAGTTCCGGTACCCTTCCAAAACCAATGCC
>JADBJO010009141.1:0-20000 GCA_016801955.1 Conus betulinus
CACAATTTCTCGCTCACCTTCGTGTCCTTAACGATCGCGATCGACCGTCGTCATTGTATTTACACGTGGCGTTACTCAGCACTTTTGGTCCACGCCACGGTCGCTTCTCACGCACGGTTTTCGCTCATTTCTGCTGCGCTTTGTGTCCCTGTATGGACTTGTTTACCTTTATATTCCATTGTGTGCGTTGTTTACCTTTATATTCTATTGTGTGCACACGGTCGATCGATCGACCTGATTATCCTCCTCGATTGACCGTCGTGTCTCCGGTTTACGATCATGTGCTCCGGTTTCGCTCGGCGCCATCGCCCAATATGGTGAAGGACTCAGCTGGGTCGAGCAACAACTCTGACGTTCAGGGTTTGCTCACATTCCCGGAGGACCACGAGTTGGTTCCAACCCCGAGCGAACCGTTCTCTCCTTGGGAGAACGGACGGCTGCGGTAGACGGAGACGACCCTCCCGCGGAGGGGACGCGGGAGTCTCCCTCCTCTACCGACCGACAGACGCACGACCGTTGCGTTCGAAAGCTAAAAGGCAACCGGCTGCGATTTCTAAGTGCCTTTCGTTCGACCTGCCCAGGAAATCTAAGGGCAAGGCCCCCCTTAAGGGACCCCCTCTAGCCAAAACATCCCAGCGGGATTCCGCTTCTCCCCCAGCCACCCTGCCTTCTAGCTTTCCTGCGCATAGTCAGACATCCACTTACTATGCTGAGTCACGTGACCCCCGGCCCCCGGGGACCTTTGCCGGGCCGCGGACAGGCACGGGTGACGGCTTTGGGCTGGAACCCCCACCCGTCACTCGCCTTTATGAGACGCGCGGGTCCACTTCTTTCCCCCATCTGGACTTGTCGTCTCACGACGCTCTCCCCCACCGTGCACAGGTGCAGCCAACACCCCTGCACGAGGAGCGTCCCGTTATCTCCGGACGCAGTTTTATGGCCACGTCATGCACGGTCATGGCACGACCATGCACATGACCATAACTCTGGGCGATGGGAACACTGAGTGCATCCACCGTGGACATACACAAAGACGGCTGACTAACCTGCTCGCCCGTCGCAGGTTCCCCTAGGGGTTCAGGACGTTGGGGGTCCGATCTACTCGGCCCCCCATTTGGGCAACGTCCTCGGTCCCGTTCCTCCGGGGGGAGGATCTACCAGCGGGACCACGGGTAACCTGCCCTATTCCACTGGGGCCCGGCACGTTCGGGGGGGGGGGGACCACATACCATGGTCGATTAGTATTCCCTCCCTGCTGCTCAAGGTTACCCCTGTCCCCGGCGAGTCCCTGCACAGTACTCTGGGCCGCCACAGCCTGCTTATCTCCCCTGGGGACCAGTGGCTCTATGCCCCAAGAGGGACCAGTGGCTCAATACACACACCCAACCTGAACAACTATATGGTCGATTGTGGCACCCAACCTCGCAGACTTGGGGTCGACCTGGGTCTCCCACCTCGGGCGCTGTCCCCACCGCCACCACCCAACCAGGGCGGGACCCTTGCGCGCGCCCGCGCAGATGCCCCCTGAGGAAGACCTCCCTTCCCAGGAACTCGACTCCCCACAGCCTGAGGACGACAACGATGAGGACCTCTTCTCATCCCTTTATGATATCCGCACCATTGAACGGTTTCGACCGGACTTGGTGTGTCGAGGGACGCCCCTCCCTCTGCCGATATCTTGGCCTTCCCTGAGATCGTTGGGCCGCCCCCAGCCCAACACTCCAGACTCAGGATCGTCGCACCTCAGTCCCTCACTTCGCTGTGGGAGAGTCCGGCAGAGAACGCGCCAGGGGTGCAGACGCTGTCCCCACGCGGGTCAAGACCTTCCCCCGGCACCCAATGCGGCCCCCTTCGGCTCCCTACTTGGGACCCGCAGGAAGCACCCAGTTACCTCCCTCTTTGCCGACAATCCGGCTACCAGGGAGTGGGCCATCTCCCAATCGGATTGTCGCCTGATACCCAACCGGGCCTCCCCTACTTCGGCCACCATCTCCTTAAAGCGCGTTAAAGGACTGGGACCGAGTAGCCCGATGGGCATCTTACACACCACTGCAGGCCATGCCTACCTTAGCATGCTCTTGCAGAGGGCGGAGGTACTCTGGCGTGGGGATGACGGGCGCCGTCCTAGTGCCTTCGGATACAAACTCCGAACCACACCAGGACGAACCTCGCTTATTCAGTGATCCTTCATGCGACACCTAGTTAACAGGATATCGCATCACTTGTCGGCTGCGGCGGACAGCGCAGCAACAAGCCATTTTAATTGTCTGCTAGTGGCTAGAGACGCGGTGCTTGCACGCTCCTCACTCTCCCCGGCACTCAGGGCATCCCTACGATGTGTCCCGGGCCAGGATCACTCGCTCTTTGGCGAGTACTCCACCTCAGCTATGTCTCTTTCGCTCGAGGAACGCAAGCAGGCGGCGTCCTTTGCCCCCCGGCCTCAGCCACGCCTTCCAGGTCCCCCTTTCGGTCTTACCCCAGGGCCAACAGGCCCACTCCGTATCCCCGACAAGCCCCATCTCACACCGCCGGGCCGGCCAAGCGCCCACTTAACTCGCAGAGGCCTAAACCGAAAACCTCGCAAAATTTTCGTTCGGCCAACAAGCACGCCCCCCCGCCGGTGACTGGAGGACACTCCCGTAGTGGGCATGGAGCTGGCCCAACCTGCCCAGCAAGACACCGGCCCACTCTTCCCCTTCCCCCCACCTGGACCATCGGCTCCCCTGGCACTCTCCGCCGCCCGCCAGTGGCGACGTATGGGCCTCAGCCCCTGGGTAGTGTGTTGGTTCTTCAGGACGGGTTTCGCCTACCGTGGGCTCACGGTTGCCCTCCCCATCATGCGCTCTCCTCCTCCGTCCCCCCCAGCCCCCCCCTGCCTGCCAGGCCTGGAAGTCCTCGAGCTCCTACAGAAAGGGGCCATCACCGAAGTTTTCCAGCCCAACCCCAGGTTATACTCCCACCTGTTCGTGATCCCCAAACCTTCGGGGGGATGGAGGCCCATCCTCGACCTTTCTCCCCTCAACAAGTTCCTCAGACATACCAAGTTCAAGATGGACACGCCCTCCCAGATCAGAGACTCCATCCACCACCTAGATTGGGCTACCTCCATAGATCTGAAAGATGCGTACTTCCAGATCCTTATTCACCCGGCGCACAGACGTTACCTCCGGTTCGTCTGGCAAGCTCGGGTGTTCCAGTTCAAAGCTCTCCCCTTTGGCCTCTCCCTGGCACCCTTCCTCTTCACGAAGGTTGTCAAGGAGATGGCCGCCCTGGCCAGGCAGGAGGACATTCCCTCTGGTTTACCTCGACGACTGCTTGTCCTAGCCTCCTCCCAGGCTCAGTGCCGAGCCCACACCACTCGCCTCCTCAGCCTCTGTTCCACCTGGGGTTTGTAACCAACCCCCTCAAGTGCGAACTCATTCCCAGTCAGAGGTTCTCTTTCCTGGGCATGAGTTTCGACACGATTACCATGAAGGTCGCCCCGACCCCAGAGAGGTCCGCCCAGATTGTAGACCTCATCTCGCGCCTCCGAGGAGCATCGCACACCTCGGCCAGAACTCTGTCCTCCCTCTTAGGGATGATGGAGTCCCTTTCTGTCCTCATTCCGCTGGGTCGGGTCCCCAAACGCCAGCTGCAGAGGGAGTTCCGTCGTCGTTGGTCCCAGACCTCGGACCGCTGGGACCTGACCATTCCCCTCGGCCCCTGGTTCTCGGGCGCCAGGGACGAATGGCTCAATCCGTCCACCCTGAGCACCGGCGTTCCGATCTCTCTCCCAACTCAGTCCCTCGAACTATACACGGACGCCTCCAACTCGGGCTGGGGGGCCCACTTGGGGGACAGTCATGCCTCGGGGATGTGGGACGCACAGTTGGCTCGCCTCCACATCAACATATTAGAATTGGAAGCGGTCAGGCTGGCCCTCCTCCACTTCCAACATCTTATCTCTCACAACTGGTTCTCTCCTCCTCACGGACAACACGTCGGTAGCCCATACGTCAACAAGGGGGGGGGGGGGGGGGGGGTGTGCTCACTCCACTCCATCGGCCTCTCTCTACGGACAGAGGCCCTTCTTCGCTGGTGCCACGCACGGGGAACCACCCTCCGTGCGAGACACATAGCGGGGACACGCAACATCCTGGCAGACACTCTCAGCCGCTCAGGGACCCTTCTGCACACAGAGTGGACCCTGAACAAGCTGACACTAACCACAGTCTGGGAGCACTGGTTCAAGCCCATGGTCGACCTATTTGCGACCCGGTTCAACCATCGACTCCCCATGTATGTCTCTCCAGTCCCGGGACCCCCGAGCGTACGCGGTCGATGCGCTCTCCCTCCCCTGGACGGGACTCATTGCCTACGCCTTTCCCCCCTTCCCCATACTTCACACAAGTGATCAGGAAGGCCAGGCTGGAGAGACCCAAACTCATCCTCATAACCCTATGGTGGCCGACTCAGTCGTGGTTCCCGGACCTCAGGTCCCTAACTCATGTTCCCCCTCTCCAGCTAGCCCTCGGTTGGGACTTGCTCAGACAACCTCGCTCGGGCCTCCCTCACTCCAACCCCCCAGATGCTTCGCCTACACGCTTGGCTTCTATGCCAGCCAAATTGCGACCACCGGTCCCCCCCCGCCGCCCCCGCCGACAGACCCCGGTCTGTCCTAGATACCCTGACAGAAGCGGGAGCATCGCAGGGACTACGAGACTTGGCCTCGGCCTCACGTAGGTCCAGCACAGAGTCCCTCTACAATTACCGATGGGAGAGATGGGTCACGTGGTGCACGGCTAACTCGGTCCCCTACCTACACCCCTCCAACATCCAGTTAGGCAATTTCCTATCCCACCTTCGTCCTCTCTAAAACTCTCGGCTAGTTCCATTCGGGGTTACCGATCGGCCGTATGCACCACCATCCGACAGCTCGGCGGCCCATCTTTCGACAATGACTTTCTCCTCAGAGAACTATCTCGGGGGGTTGCCCTACGGGAAGCTCCCCTAGGCGCGCCCCCATGTGGGACCTCTTTCTGGTATTAGGCGCCCTCAGAAACCCCCTTTCGAGCCCCTCCGCTCCATTCCCTTTGACCTCCTCTCCTTCAAGACCACCTTCCTTCTCTCCCTGGCCTCAGCCAGAAGGCGAAGTGATCATGCCTCAGCGGGGACCCTCGGGACATCGCCTTTCACAGAGACGGCTCGGTCTCACTTAAGTTCCTACCTGAGTTCTTAGCGAAGAACCAGGAACCGGGCACGGCCTCTCCTTCCCTTCTGATCCGCTCTCTAGCGGATATCTTAGGCAGCGAGCGGGGTGGGGACATGGACCTGTGCCCCTCTAGGTGCCTCAGATACTACTGGGAGCGTTCCCGCCCCAGGCGTTCCTCGCAGAGACGCCTTCTTATTTCCATCAACCCCAACAACAAGAAGGACATATCGGCGGGCACTATCTCTAGGTGGCTATCCAATACTATATCAGATCTGCCTATGCCCAGGCGTACAAAGACCTCCCAGCCCTTTCCCCCGAGCCCATGAGGTCAGAGCGCTGGCCACGTCCTCAGCGTTCCAGCACTCTGTCCCCGTGCGCCATCTCCTGGAGGCAGCCTACTGGCGTTCGGAGAACCCTTTCATAAACTTTTTATTAAGGGACATCCGCATGACCAGGGCTGATGGTTCTAAAGGGATTTCATTTGTGGCGGCCAATGCAGCCATATCGGTCTACCCCAGGAACCATTAGGGGGCGCTCGGCCCTCCTCCTATTCCTTTAAATTCTGCTATGGTCTGACATGGTATAGTATACGACGCCAAAATGGGGAGTTTGTATTATACTCCTGTTTGGCTAAGTATACTTACCATGTCAGACTCTAATGCCCGCCCTACCTTCCCCTCTAGCGCCAAGGTTCCCTGGGGGTTGCCTTGCGCGCAGGCCTCATTGAATGACGTACAGTACACGAACTTCGGCATCTTCCGTAGGGCGGAAGTAGGGTGGGCGTCACGTGACTATCTTATGACCTGCATTCGCCACAAAACTTCGGCCTGACAGAGCTGACTGACAGCCGTTTAATGCTATGGTCTGACATGGTAAGTATACTTAGCCAAACACTGTTACTCAGATAACCATGTTATTGAAACCTGAAGATACTGAGATAGTTTGTACTTACCTGTGTCAGGTATGAACACCTAGTCACACAGAACTTTCATGATGTTCCCCCCACTCCCTCATAAACACACATTCACATAAACACATACACACACAAACATGCATACATGCATGTTTGCATGCGCTCATGCCTGGGGATTGACATTGATGTTGATGATAGTTGTCTCACTGTGTATCCAAGGTATCCAGTTCTGTCAGAATTCAGCTGGGTGATTCGCTCGGTCAGCTTGATTTCTGGTGCTGTTTATACTTTTTCTTGTACTTAACCTGTCCAAACAAGTGCCATCACTCTACCCGGCGAGAGCATCGTCCAATTAGGATGCCTTCCCCCAACCAATTTTTTTTTTTTTTTTTTTTAGAGAAGAGAGCTAAATTGGAGCCTCAGTATTGGTGGTCTGCACTGTCAGCTGGGCTCTTTTTGGTGTTCATACTTTTTAACACAGTATTGTCCTGGCCATGGCTGCTTATTGTGCATGCTGGTGAGCGTGGTTGCGTGCACGCATGAGTGTGTTTATGTATGAGTATGTTTGAATTTGGTCCTGCCTTAGAGAAAGAGTAATTTGCCATCACTTACCTCACAAGACTGTTGACTCTGGTTTTACAGACGGTAGTCCTCTGGACGACCCGGAGACCTTCAGATTGCTCAGCGCCAAGGAAATGTCGGCAGTGGTGGCCGACAGGATGAAGTACCTCACTAAAACGAGGTGAGTCCCTTTCACAATGTTACCAAGGCTTCCAAAGAGAGCTAACGTGTCTGTTGTACTTCTCCCCACAGCCATCTTTGTGTGTTGGATTGGCTGGATGTTTTCACAGGTGGATTGTTGGCATCCGGGCAGAAAGTGTAACATATCTCTGCTCAGCCATTGTGCACAAAGCAGCTGTAAAGCTGGGAGGGAATGAATATCATGGAAGAGATCAGTATCAGCTCTAAGGCTGGAAGGGAATGAATATCATGGAAGAGATCAGTATCAGCTCTAAGGCTGGAAGGGAATGAATATCATGGAAGAGATCAGTATCAGCTCTAAGGCTGGAAGGGAATGAATATCATGGAAGAGATCAGTACCCGAAGGAAGCGTCAAAAGCAGGCTTAAAGGGAGGTAGAAGGATGGAGGAGGTTTGAAAAGCAAGTCTGGAAATCATGTGCAATTTTGATGCCATGTTCATTGAATGTAAGATAGGACATTTTCAAACTAATGTAAGTATGATTACCTGGGGCATAGAGGTATTTTCTGTGGGTATTATGTGGAAGATTTGTTCAATTTACTTAATGAAATTTGTATTATGGCTGGCATTTACATGTTCTTATTCCCTGTGAGGTGTTCCTGACATGTCTGTATGACTGGAATTAAGATGGGAAGTTTTCTGTAACCTGAAATGAAGGAAGATTTTTTTTTTTTACACAGGTGAGCTGCATCTGAATGGGTTTGAGTTGAGGAATGGATTTGCGATGAGAATTTGTTTGTTTGTTTTGTGAAGGAAAGTGTGTGGTGGTTTTCAGATGAGGAGGCAGTGCGTGCAGTGTCCCTGTGGGTGGTGTGTGACCTGGAGACCCGGGAAGGACGTGAACTCATGTACAACGCCATCAAACATGCTGTCAGTTTCTTTGCTGGTTTTCTCTTTCTTTCTTTGTTTTCCTTTCATTTTTTTCTCCCCCATGAATTATCATTATCACTCTTATCTTGCTTCCAGTGTTTCTGTCATAGCAGATTTCTTTAGGAATCACTCTTTCTGTGTTTGCAGTAAAATCATGTACTTGTTTGCCATGGTGGGATTTGTTGCCAACATCCATTTTACATTTATTGTCATGCTGTTTTCAGGTTGAGAGAGAGAGATGGGGAGGGGGGGGGATGAATGTACTTGTGATTTATTTATATTACGCATCAGACTGTAGATTCCTTTTCATGCATTTTTGTGATTTAACAGTAACTGTGTACTGTTCTAAGGAAAGACATTTAGAAGTGAATATAGAGTTTAACAGCTTTTTTACTACCGGTAGTTGAGGAGAATGTTTATTAGTCAATGTTCAAACAGCCATCAACATGATTTTGATATATTCTCTGTGGTTCTGCATTCATGAAAGTCATCAAGTTTATTGGTCAGCTGCTTGGCAGTGAGCAGTTTGTATTCTGTGACTTAATTAAGAGGTTTTCGCCTGCATTTCAGTTTGATCCAGAAGTCCATCCATTGGTAAGTTTTAAAAGGTTTGTTGGGTTTGTTTACTGATGAGGTATTGTATGCTTTGCTGTAGTCAGTATGAAGGGAGAGGAGGAAATGGGTCCGATTCTGATAGTCAGTGAGTATCAGGAGTTCCAGGGTCTGACTTCCAGTTGGAGAGACTGCTGTTTTTATAGGATGTCTTTCCCTGCATGCCTTGCTGACCAACTTTGCCATAAGCAGACTCACCCTGGCCATCTTACACATCCTCACTGCTTTGTTCCATGTCTGGTTCTTTTCAACTGTATTCCTCATCTTCATCCTCCCCCCCCCCTCCCCCCCCCCCCCCCCCCCCCCTCACCCAGTCCCCTTTCCTTTCATGCCTTCTGGGTACCTCGCCCCAGTCTCTGTTCACCCACTCCATTGTTTCCATTTCTCTTCCACCGGCCTCGTGCTGCTCGTAGCTCCGTATGGTCTCAGCTGTGATCATAGTCTCTGGCTTTTCCAAGACTTGACATCTTAACGGATTGATGCGTACATCAGGCTTCTGCCAAGTCTGGTCCACGAGCTCCTCATTTCAACTGCCTTTCTTTATCATTGCTTAGTTCATGTAAAACTCTGCTCGCTGTGATCTCAAAGGCTTTACTGATGTGGTATGGTGTATATGGATCTGGCATGCGGTGATGCCTGGAAGAAAAAATGCACAAAGTATTGTCACTTGTTTCATCTCCATGCTTTCCTTGCCATCCTTCTCTTTGAACAGCAGATAGGGATCTGAACCATGTTGTGAACCATTTCCAGTGAAAAAGTAGCTGAGGTTAGTATTGGCATGACTTTTTCTAATGTATGTTGCAAGTCTCCATAATGTTGATTGTTAGACTGTGGGAAACCCCAGAATGTTTCATTTTGCTAACCTGTTTGTTTGTTTTTTAAGTTTAGTTGATGTCTGAGCGATCAGGATAGCTTACTTATGGCAAGTTGCTCCCCCTTTTCTTTCTTCTATCTCCCCTCATTCTTTGTGGTTGAAAAATTCTTGCGTAACTTTTAAGCTCTCTTATGTCATTGTTCTGCCTCCAGAATCAATTGCTGACTAAGCAAAAGTTTCCTCCTTTTTCTGCACTTTGTGGGTTAATCTGATTTTGAGTATGATTTACTGAAAAGACAGAATAAAAATCATCCAGTCGAAGGCTGCTGTGCAGTCATCCCAATGTGATCCCCAAACCCCAACAAAAGTTCCAGTTTTCTTACCCCTCAATCTTTTATGCCTGGTAAGTCCTTTGTACCATGTCCCGGCATGGGGAAAGCATTGTTTACTGTGAAAGCAACAGCTTCTGGGAGAGAACTGAGCCTGACAGATTCAGATGTACAAATGTGAATTGAAATGTAACAGGCTGGAGACTTTCCTTGAATCCAAGGATTTCCTAGATCATCACCTCAGGTAGGAAAGGCAAACAGCTGAAAAAAAAAAAAAAAAGACTGCTGGAAAAAAAAAAATGAAACGTTTGATCACCTTGAGTCTCGTACCGTATCCAGTTTTTCCAATCAGGTTTCCATCATGGAAAGCGCGGTGCTGCCTGCGTTTGTAGAAGGCATATTGCGGTGCTTCTGCATGCATTAATCAGACCAGTTCAGTGGCGGACCCATGTGTATGTGAACGCTATGTGTTCAGCCATTTTATTCTGGCTGTGCATCATGCATAGGCTTCGGCTTTTAGTGGAAAATACGATGGATGCCATGTATGTCACAAATTGTAAATCAAGGCGAAATGTCTGAGGGGACAATTGTCAACTGTGGGAGATTTGAGTCAATGAAAAGACAACAAAAGAGCAATTTTAACTGGCAGTTTGGACTTGTTTTTGGAGAGTGAACAAGCCGGGAATGACATGTTGATTTCTCTTTTAGTTGAAAAGAGCTGAACTACACTAGTCATGGCTTCAAACAGTGCTCTCTGCACACATGCACTACAAGAAGCATGCTGATGCTTCAAGAACACTGGCTTTAACAGTGCTCTCTGCACACATGCACTACAAGAAGCATGCTGATGCTTCAAGAAACACTGGCTTTAACAGTGCTCTCTGCACACATGCACTACAAGAAGCATGCTGATGCTTCAAGAACACTGGCTTTAACAGTGCTCTCTGCACACATGCACTACAAGAAGCATGCTGATGCTTCAAGAACACTGGCTTTAACAGTGCTCTCTGCACACATGCACTACAAGAAGCATGCTGATGCTTCAAGAACACTGGCTTTAACAGTGCTCCCTGAACACATGCACTACAAGAAGCATGCTGATGCTTCAAGAACACTGGCTTTAACAGTGCTCCCTGAACACATGCACTACAGAAGAAGCATGCTGATGCTTCAAGAACACTGGACTGCAATCAGAGCAGACAGGATAGCTTATCAGATTAATGTTTCCCCTCCCCCCTCCTCCCATCCCCCACTCCCCCCCAGCCCTTTTTCAACAAACATGCATGGATTTTATGTTGACAATGTCATGGTCCTGATAAGTGATGAATCAAATGTACCCCTGTACAGGACTTGGTTTTATACATAAACAGTAAGAAATGAGACACAAAGCGACAGTGATTGTGTCCACACTAAAGGATCTGGTTCTTTCCTTATCAAGCTACATGCGTGAGTGTTGAAACAAACCAAGTTTTGAATAGAAGCTTATGAAATTTAAGTGTGCATGTGTGTGTGTGTGTGTGTGTGCGCGTGTGTGTGTGTGTGTGTGTGTGTGTGTGTGTGTGTGTGTGTGTGTGTGTGTGTGTGTGTGTGCGCACTATTAGTATGTGTATGTATGCTATTTGTGTGTGTGTGTGAGAGAGAGAGAAGATGTGCATGTGCAGTTATTTTCTTTGGTTTCTCTGCTTCCTGCACAGTGAATTGCTAACCACGACAGATACAAAAGGGTCTTGAAAAGTGCTTAGATTCCATTGCAGTCTAGGGGCTTTATCCTGCTGGATACCCCCCTCCCCCCCCCTCCACTCCCACCAGGGCATTGCCCCTGGACCCCAGCCTTTCTCGGAGAGTTGTCATGTCAGCCTGTCTCCAGCCTGACCTAAGAGGGTGCTTGCCCAGTTCTGTTGCTGTTTACCCAGGTCTCAGTTGAACCGGGTCTTGTGTTCGTTCACATTCAGTTTGGACATGCCCGGTGATCTGTTAAAGAAAATGTTACTTGTGTGTGTTGGGTCTTTATTTGATTTGATTTTACCGGCATCTGTGGGATGTTATGAGCTCATGTCGCGCATGAGTGATGTTATTTTCTTAGCAATGTCATGTTTCACTTTCATCTTGGTTTTTATTTTTGAAGGAAGCCTTTGGGTAGCTTGATAAAAATGACATGTGTGCTGATCATTTCTGGTTATTTCTGGTGAGTGCATGCTCTCACTGAACGTGAATGGATAATAATGTGTATTTTAGTTTAATTAAAAAAAAAGAAAAAGAAAAGTTAAAAAAAAGGACTAAAAACCGAGGCCATATCACCAACTCTGTATTCTAATATAGTATCATCAGGTATATGTGTGTGTGTTGTTTCTGTCAGTGAACAACCTTTTTTATTTTTTAGTTTGTGTTTGTTTACTTTTTTTTTTTTTTTTAGCTTTAGGTAAGGTTAGACGGGTTAAAATCCCATAGCCGGACGGCTGTAGGCACAATGAACTGTGAGACGTTGTGGGAGATGGCATAATGGAAAGTGGAGCCCATCCCTCTCCTTGTGCTGCCCTGCACTTCCTTGAACTGAATTGAAGGAGCCCTGTACAGCTGGGGAGATGGAGGCTGTTTCCAAGTTGTAACGGTCCAACCTTACAAGTGTTTTGGACACCTGACTGTCAGCTTAGAAGGCAAATGATCATGTGCTGCCTTCTTTTTGTTTTCTTTTGTTGGGGTGGTTTTACCCAAAGGCAGACTGCTTGAAATACTGATTCAGTATCTTGTGCTCTGTCTCGCCTATACTTTGCTTTGTGTAAAGATTGCTGTGTTCGCATTCTGAACTCATTTATTTGTGGCTTGTGCTTATCCCTCAGAGTATCTTGACGTGTGAGGTTATCGCTGGGCTAGCATTCTAACCTTATTTTCGGAATTTTCTCGCGATTGTGTGCTCCCGGTTCTGCTTTCCGCGTCACCGGTTCAGCCTGATTGGCATTTTACATCGCTGGTTCGGTGCCTCTCTTTATCCATCGGCCTCCCTTTTCAATCGCCTTCGGCCCAGTCGCCACTAAACGGAATTTTCTCGCGATTGTGTGCTCCCGGTTCTGCTTTCTGCGTCACCGGTTCAGCTTGATTGGCATTTTCCATCGCCGCGTTCATCGCTGGTTCGGTGCCTCTCTCTTATCCATCGGCCCTCCCTTTTCAATCGCCTTCGGCCCAGTCGCCACTAAATTCCGTTTTCTCCCTCCCTCGCCGTCATTTATTCACGTTTCCACAACCTCCTGTGCGACGATCGTGAGCCAGTCTCGTCGCCATCTCCCAGTCTCGTCGCCATTTTGTTTTGCGCCGGTCTCCCCCTCTTGTCACCAACTTATACCCCAGTATTTTACAGGGGGTTGTTTTCGTCCACAATTAATTCCTTGCCCCCTTCCCTCATTTGCCAGAAATTCTCGCTCGCCTTCGTGTCCTCAACGATCGCGATCGACCGTTGTCCTGGTATTTACACGTGGCGTTACTCAGCACTTTTGCGCCACGCCACGGTCGCTTCTCACGCGCAGTTTCGCCTTTTCTGCTGCGCTTTGTGTCCCTGTACGGACTTGTTTTCCTTATTTTCCATTGTGTACGTTGTTCATTTTATTTTTGTGTGCGCACGGTCGATCGATTGCCCTAGTTATTCCCCTCGATCGACCGTCGTGACTTTCTCGCTTACGATCGTGTGCTCCGGTTTCGCTCGGCGCTATCGCCCAATATGGTGAAGGACTCGGCTGGGTCGAGCAACAGCTCTGACGTGCAGGGTTCGCGCTCTTTCCCGGAGGACCCACGAGTTGGTTCCAACCCCGAGCGAACCGTTCTCTCCTTGGGAGAAACGGACGGCCGCGGTAGTTGGAGATGACCCTCCCGCGGAGGGGACGCGGGAATCTCCCTCCTCTACCCGACCGACGGACGCACGACCGTTGCGTTCGAAAGCTAGAAGGCAACCGGCGGCTGTTGCTAAGTGCCTTTCTTTCGACATGCCCAGGAAATCTAAGGGCAAGGCCCCACTTAAGGGACCCCCCCTAGCCAAAACTTCCCAGCGGGAGTCCGCTTCGCCCCCAGCCACCTGCCTTCTAGCTTTCCTGCGCTTACACACTCATCACCTTGCTATGCCGAGTCACGCGACCCCCGGCCCCCGGGGACCCTTGCCGGGCCCGCGACAGGCACGGGTGACGGCCTTGGGCTGGAACCCCCCACCCGTCACTCGCATGTATGAGACAGGCGGGTCCACTTCTCCCCCCATCTGGACTCGCCGTCTCACGACGCTCTCCCCCTCCGTGCACAGGTGCAGCCAACACCCCTGCACGAGGAGCGTCCCCTTAGCTCCGGGATGCAGTGTTATGGCCACGTCTTGGCACGACCATGCACATGTCCATAACTCTGGGCGTATGGGAACACCGAGTGCATCCACCGGTTGTGATCATACACAAAGACGGCCGACCAACCCCGCTCGCCTGTCGCAGGTTCCCCTAGGGGTTCAGGACGTTGGGGGCCCGATCTACTCGGCCCCCCCACTTGGGCAACGTCCTCTGTCCCGTTCCTCCGGGGGGAGGATCTACCAGCGGGACCACGGGTAACCTGCCCCATTCCTCTGGGGCCCGGCATGCTCTCCCGGGGGGGGACCACATACCACGGGCCGATTATTATTCCCCCCCTGCTGCCCCAGGTTACCCCGGTCCCCGGCGAGTCCCTGCACAGTACTCTGGGCCGCCACAGCCCGCTTATCTCCCGGGGACCAGTGGCTCTATGCCCCCGAGAGGGACCAGTGGCTTAATACCCACACACCAACCGGAACAACTATTTGGTCGATTGTGGCACCCAACCTCACAGACTTGGGTCGACCTGGGTCTCCCACCTCGGGCGCTGTCCGATCGGCAGTCCGGGCTCTCCCACCCTAGCCCGTCTGCCGAGTATAGAGCCACGAGGGTCCCCCCCCCCCCCCCCCCCCCCCCCCCCCACCACCACCCTACCAGGGCGGGACCCCCTCGCGCACCCGCGCACTTGCCTCCTGAGGAAGACCTCCCTTCCCAGGAATTAGACTCCCCACAGCCTGAGGAGGACTACGATGAGGACCTCTTCTCATCACTTTATGACATCAACACCATTGAACGTTTTTGACCGGACTTGGTGTCGAGGGACGCCCCTCCCTCTGCCGATATCTTGGCCTTTCCTGAGATCGTTGGGCCGCCCCCAGCCCAACACTCAAGACTCAGGATTGTAGCTCCTCAGTCCCTCACTTCACTGTGGGAGAGTCCGGCAAAACGCGCCAGGGGTGCAGACGACGCCGTCCCCCACGCCGGGTCAAAGACCTTCCCCGGCACCCAATGCGGCCCCTTTCGGCGCCCTACTTGGGACCCGCAGGAAGCACCCTGTTACCTCCCTCTTTGCTGACAATCCGGCCACCAGGGAGTGGGCCATCTCCCAATCGGATTGTCGCCTGATACCCAACCGGGCCCCCCCATACTTCGGCCACTGTCTCCTTTAAAGCGTTAAAGGACTGGGACCGAGTAGCCCGGATGGGCATCTTACACACCACTGCAGGGGCATGCCTACCTTAGCATGCTCTTGCAGAGGGCGGGAGGTACTCTGGCCTGGGGATGATGGCGCCGTCCCAGGGCCTTCGGATACAAACTCCGAACCCCACCAGGACGAACTTCGCTTGTTCAGCGATCCCTTCATGCGACACCTAGTCAACAGGATATCGCATCACTTGTCGGCTGCGGCGGACAGCGCAGCAACAAGCCATTTTAATTGTCTGCTTGTGGCTAGAGACGCGGTGCTTGCACGCTCCTCACTCTCCCGGCACTCAGGGCATCCCTACGATGTGTCCCGGGCCAGGATCACTCGCTCTTTGGCGAGTACTCCACCTCGGCTATGTCTCTCTCTCTCGAGGAACGCAAGCAGGCGGCGTCCTTCGCCCCCCCGCCTCAGCCACGCCCTTCCAGACCCCCCTTTCGGTCTTACCCCAGGGCCAACAGCCCCCTCCGTACCCCCCGTCAAGCCGCATTTCACACCGCCGGGCGGCCAAGCGCCCACTTAACTCGCAGAGGCCTAAACCAAAACCTCGCCAGAATTTTCGGTTCGGCCAGCAAGCACGGCCCCGCAGGTGACTGGAGGACACTCCCGTAGGGGGCATGGAACTGGCACAACCTGCCCAGCAAGACACCCGGCCCACTGTACCCCCTTCCCCCCGGGACCATCGGCTCCCCTGGCGGGCAACCTCTCCCAGCATGCCTGCCAGTGGCGACGTATGGGCCTCAGCCCCTGGGTAGTGTCGGTGCTTCAGGATGGGTTTTCGCCTACCCTGGGCGCACGGTCGCCCTCCCCTCATGCGTTTCCTCCCTCCTCCGTCCCCCAGCGACCCCCCACCTGCCCAGGCGGAGGCCCTCCGCCTGGAAAGTCCTCGAACTCCTACAGAAGGGGCCATCGCAGAAGTTTTCCAGCCCAACCCCGGGTTTTACTCCCACCTGTTCGTGATCCCCAAACCCTTCGGGGGGATGGAGGCCCATCCTCAACCTTTCTCCCCTCAACAAGTTCCTAAGACATACCAAGTTCAAGATGGACACACCCTTCCAGATCAGAGACTCCATTCACCATTTAGATTTGGGCGACCTCCATAGATCTGAAAGATGCGTATTTCCAGATCCTTATCCACCCGGCGCACAGACATTACCTCCGGTTCGTCTGGCAAGCTGGGTGTTCCAGTTCAAAGCTCTCCCCTTTGGCCTCTCCCTGGCACCCTTCCTCTTCACGAAGGTTGTCAAGGAGATGGCCACCCTGGCCAGGCAGGAGGACATTCGCCTCCTGGTTTACCTCGACGACTGGCTTGTCCTAGCCTCCTCCCAGGCTCAGTGCCAGGCCCACACCACCCGCCCCGCCTCCTCCTTTGTTCCACCTTGGGGTTTGTAATCAACCCCCTCAAGTGCGAACTTATTCCCAGTCAGAGGTTCTCTTTCCTGGGCATGAGTTTCGACACGATTACCATGAAGGTCGCCCCGACCCCGGAGAGGTCCGCCCGGATTGTGGACCTCATCGTGCGCCTCCGAGAAGCCTCGCACACCTCGGCCAGAACTCTGTCCTCCCTCTTAGGGATGATGGAGTCCCTTTCTGCCCTCATTCCGCTGGGTCGGGTCCCCAAACGCCAGCTGCAGAGGGAGTTCCGTCGTCGTTGGTCCCAGACCTCGGACCGCTGGGACCTGACCATTCCCCTCGGCCCCTGGTTCTCGGGCGCCACGGAGGAATGGCTCAATCCGTCCACCCTGTTCACCGGCGTTCCGATCTCTCTCCCAACTCAGTCCCTCGAGCTATACATGGACGCCTCCAACTCGGGCTGGGGGGCCCACTTGGGGGACAGTCATGCCTCGGGGATGTGGGACACACAGATGGCTCGCCTCCACATCAACATATTAGAGTTGGAAGCAGTCAGACTGGCCCTCCTCCACTTCCAGCATCTAATCTCGCACCGACTGGTTCTCCTCCTCACGGACAACACGTCGGTAGCCCATTACGTCAACAAGGGGGGGGGGGGGGCTCACTCCATCGGCCTCTCTCTCAGGACAGAGGGCCCTCCTTCGCTGGTGCCACGCACACGGGGAACCACCCTCCGTGCGAGACACATAGCGGGGACACGGAACATCCTGGCAGACACTCTCAGCCGGTCAGGGACCCTTCTGCACACAGAGTGGACCCTGAACAAGCTGACACTAACCACTGTCTGGGATCACTGGTTCAAGCCCATGGTCGACCTATTTGCGACACGGTTCAACCATCGACTCCCCTTGTATGTCTCTCCAGTCCCGGACCCCCGAGCGTACGCGGTCGATGCGCTCTCCCTCCCCTGGACGGGACTTGTCGCCTACGCCTTTCCCCCCTTCCCCATACTTCACAAAGTGATCAGGAAGGCCAGGCTGGGAGAGACCCAAAAACTCATCCATAACCCCATGGTGGCCGACTCAGTCGTGGTTCCCGGACCTCAGGTCCCTAACTCACGTTCCCCCTCTCCAGCTAGCCCCTCGGTGGGACTTGCTCAGACAACCTCGCTCGGGCCTCCCTCACTCCAATCCCCTGATGCTTCGCCTACACGCTTGGCTTCTATGCCACCAAATTGCGACCACCGGTCCCCCGCCGCCCCCGCCGACAGACCCCGGTCTGTCCTAGAGACCCTGACAGAAGCGGGAGCATCGCAGGGGACTACGAGACTTGGCCTTGGCCTCTCGTAGGGCTAGCACAGAGTCCCTCTATAATTACAGATGGGAGAGATGGGTCACGTGGTGCACGGCTAACTCGGTCCCCTACCTACACCCCTCCAACATCCAGCTAGGCAATTTCCTATCCCCACCTTTCGTCCTCCTTAAAACTCTCGGCTAGCTCCATTCGGGGCTACCGATCGGCCGTATGCATGCACCACCATCCGACAGCTCGGCGGCCCATCTTTCGACAATGACTTTCTACTCAGAGAACTATCACGGGGGGTTGCCCTACGGGAAGCTCAATCCCCCTAGGCGCGCCCCCTTGTGGGACCTCTTTCTGGTGTTAGGCGCCCTCAGAAAAACCCCCTTTCGAGCCCCTCCGCTCCATTTCCCTTTGACCTCCTCTCCTTCAAGACCACCTTCCTTCTCTCCCTGGCCTCAGCCAGAAGGCGAAGTGAGATTCATGCCCTCAGCGGGGACCCTCGGGGACATCGCCTTTCACAGAGACGGCTCGGTCTCACTTAAGTTCCTACCTGAGTTCCTAGCGAAGAACCAGGAACCGGGCACGGCCTCTCCTTCCCTCCTGATCCGCTCTCTAGCGGATATCTTAGGCAACGAGCGGGGTGGGGACATGGACCTGTGCCCCTCTAGGTGCCTCAGATACTACTGGGAGCGAGCGTTCCCGCCCCAGGCGTTCCTCGCAGCGACGCCTTCTTATCTCCATCAACCCCAACAACAACAAGGACATATCGGCGGGCACTATCTCTAGGTGGCTATCCTATACTATCAGATCTGCCTATGCCCAGGCGTACAAAGACCTCCCAGCCCTGTCACCCCGAGCCCATGAGGACAGAGCGCTGGCCACGTCCTCAGCGTTCCAGCACTCTGTCCCCGTGCGCCATCTCCTGAGGCAGCAGCCTACTGGCGTTCGGAGAACCCTTTCATAAACTTTTATTTAAGGGACATCCGCATGACCAGGGCTGATGGTTCTAAAGGGATTTCATTTGTGGCGGCCAATGCAGCCATATCGGTCTACCCCAGGAACCATTAGGGTGCTCGGCCCTCCTCCTATTACTTTAAATTCTGCTATGGTCTGACATGGTATAGTATACGACGCCAAAATGGGGAGTTTGTGTTATACTCCCTGTTTGGCTAAGTATACTTACCATGTCAGACTCTAATGCCCGCCCTACCTTCCCCTCTAGCGCCAAGTTCCCTGGGGGTTTGCCTTGCGCGCAGGCCTCATTGAATGACGTACAGTACACGAACTTCGGCATCTTCCGTAGGCGGAAGTAGGGTGGGCGTCACGTGACTATCTTATTACTGCATTGGCCACAAAACTTCGGCCTGACGGAGCTGACTGACAGCTGTTTAATGCTATGGTCTGACATGGTAAGTATACTTAGCCAAACAGGGAGTATAACACAAACTCCCCATATTCAGTATCTTTATGTTTTTGTGGTTCTCAAACATATTTGAATTTTTTGTTTAAAAGTTTTAGCTTTTTTTTTTACTTCATAGTGTTTCACAACAAACTGCAAAGCAAATGCCAGGTCCCAACTCTAACTGCTTCCTATGTAGATGAGAGATTAGTGTGTAGGTTCTTGACTGCTTGGTAAGTGTGACATGCGTACAAGGTTTACTTCAGCTGTGTGCCTACCTACATGGTCTGTGTGTGTACACTCTGTGTCAGGTCATAGCCCATGCTGCTGTGGTGCCTACCTGCATGGTCTGTGTGTGTACACTTTGTGTCAGCTCATAGCCCATGCTGCTGAAGGGAATGAACAGCCATTTACAGTTACAGCTTGGTAAAGATTGAGACCTTTCATATGCCTTCTGTCATGATAGAGCTGAATACCGTGTTTACATTAGGAGGGCCAAAGAGATACCAAGCATGTAGATCGTAGATAAGATGCTTCCAACTGGTGAAGCGTTTTCTGTTTATGAGTTTCTGCAGTTTATAGGATGAAATCAGCAATTTTGTCATAGATTTTGTACTAAAATTAGCTCACAGTATGATTTTTACCTGTTATATCCAGATGTTCCCAAACACTGTTATATCAATGATGTATCAATGAAGTTTCATGAAAAAAATTGGATACTGTGTACTGTCCCCTGTGAAACTCAGTGCAAGCCACAATTGGTGTGCCTGCTCTGTTTGACCAGGTTTTGCAGGTACTGAGACACTAAGACCATTTCCATAGATGCAGCCCATGTTATCTTCTGTGTTTCATGTACCCCTCCTTCCATGGCCAAACCCTAACCAGGTCGCATGTCATGTTCTTTGTTCTGTCTTACTATTCACTCACCAGATCTTCCAACATTTT
>JADBJO010009141.1:25000-62920 GCA_016801955.1 Conus betulinus
GTACGGTCCTCTGGAACCAGGCGAGGTCTTCACGCAGGATGACTTCAGCCTCCTGGAGAAACTGGTGTCCGTGCAGTCTGGCATGAAGCTGAAACAGCAGGTGCAGAGTCTGAGCATACCTGGTGACAGGTGAGTGGTAGTGAAATCCAACAGCTGATGTGGAGAGGGGTAGATGGGAAAGATTGCAGGAGGAAGGGGGGGGGGGGGGGGGGGGGGGGGGGGGGGGGGGGGGGGGGAGGGGTAGGGTTGTTGAAAACTGCAGATATCCATACCTTCCCTTGAAATCCCCCTAAAAAAAAAAAATCGTTTTCGGACCAAAACTGACCGTAACATTTGAAGACGAATCGGAGAACAAACGCGAACGAGACTTCGGACATCGATTTTTCGCCTCTCGAATCGTGTTGCGTGTCGTCTGCTTTTCAAGCAAAGGGAAGCAATTCAATAGTCGGTTATTGTTTGCGCATGCGCAGTTCGACTTCCGACAAAGGGCGCCATGCTCCCTCATCTTCGGCAAAGTCCGATACTGTTGCGTCTGTCATCATGCCAAAGGGAAAATTACGCATTTGATCCGTTGTGGCTACAGAAGGAAGAATATCGAAGCGGATCACTGAATGCAGAGACAACAAACATGCGTTTTTCTGTAAAGTGTGCAAAAAGACCGTTGATGTTCGGACAATAGGCGAATTGGCGGTTGCAAATCACAGAAAGAGGAAAAAAATACGTGGAATTGGATAAAGCGAGTAGGCCGGTCGGTAGTCTTACGGACTTCGTTCGGCAATCATCAAATTCATCAAATCGGGTCAGACCCTTTCCTCAGTAAGAATCGTCAGCCAATCCACAATAACAGCAAGTGGGACAGATGTGTTGAAAGCTGAAGTGTTGTGGACGATTCATGCCATCAACAATCATTACAGTTTCCGATCTGCTTAAGACAACGCGAAACTGTTTGCAGCAATGCTTCCATATTCCTCGATTGCGACGAACTATCGGAGTGGGGAAACCAAAAGTAGATGTCTTGCAACTTTTGGCATTGCTTTTTTTTTTTTCTGTCAGAACTGAAAAAAGAGTGAAATCACAGACTGAATCTTCAAATCAATCGTCAACGTTGTCTCCATAGACTTTTAAGTGACTCATTTAAGTGCGCATTTGTTAAAAGAAAAGAAAATCCTACTTTCATGTTCAGAAAGACAGCATTCATCATACCACACCCCCTCCCCCAACTTACTACCAGCTAGCCTACACACACACGCGCGCGCGTGCACACACACACACACACACACACACACAACCACACAAAACAAAACAAAAAAATCATTTATCTATTTTATTCACTTAATTTTTTTGTTGTTATTACAGTTACTTTCATTTTATTCATCTAGTTATTATAATTACTACCATTATCATTATCATGACTATCCCTTCTATATATATATTATATAAAAAAATGATGTATCCCCCCCCCCCCCCCCCCCCCCCCCCCCCCCCCCCCTTACTTAGCATTATTATCAATCCACCTTAACCCACAACCATCACAAATATATATCACACCACCTAACTAAACCAGTTACACAACCCCATCGTTTCACTCCCCTGTCCCCCCACGCACACCCCCCCCCCCCCCCCCCCCTCCTTTTCCTCTCTCATAATCCCCTCTGTCGTTTCCGTCTGGCGGCCATTCTTCCTACCACATGGACAGATAAGTCACTCTTCGTTCTTTGTTTGTACTGTCCTAAATGTTAAATGTGATGGGTTTTTTTTTTTTTTTTTTTTTTTTTTTTTCCCCTGAAGAAGACCCAAGAGGTCGAATTGCATTGTGTCTTGTCCTGTGCTTTGTTTGTCAATGTCCTTGGCGGTAACTAACCCCCTCTCTTTCTACATTTTGCTTCATTCTCAGCCATCAGTCACTCCATTTTGAAATGGGGGGAAAAAAAAAAAAAAAAAAAAACCCCAGTTAATGTGGAGCTGCAGGAAGGCTACCCACATTCGCCTTTTCAAAAGGGATTACCCTGCTCCCTATCCTGCCCAGAACAAGCGTTAGGTTAGTCCAGGCCCGCCACCATTCACACACACTTCCACACGACAGCACATACAGTGGCTGTATTTTAAAAGTAAAGTTTGCTGAGCTCCCTCCTGAAATGTGCTAGAGAGGAGGCCTCGGCTGCAGCTGCCGGTAGAGAGTTAATGAATATGTCATGCTTTTTGATGAATCATTGAACAAGGACTTGAAACAGAAGCAGCTGGAAATTCATGTCAGATACTGGTCTGGAAAGCAGATTGAAGGTTTTCTTTTTCTGATTTCTCAATTTCTGTATAAAGACTTCATTTTAAATTTTTTTGTATGTATATGATATTGAGCGTGGAAAAGACTACAGAAGTGGTGTAATCACCTTATCATCATGGCTGGATTACATGTGTAAGGTTATTATTCACTCTTTTTTTTTTTTTTTCAATGTGTACGGCTAAATTTGCCCCTTAAAAATGAAAATATCCCCTTTAGAAACCCTTGAAAAACCCTTGAATTTTTTTCTCTCTTAAAGTTGGTGTCATTTAAAGTTTTCAGAGTTTTAATGAAGTTGAAGGCTAAGAAAGTGAGTGGCTGAAATAGGATAACATGAGTGATAATGCTAACAGGAGATAGTGCTGTTCCCATGTATGTATGCAGGGAATCCTGTTTCCTGACCTGTCCTGCAGATGTTTAGGCGTGGTCAGTGTCACAATGCATTGGGAAAGGAAGCAGCCACATTCAGCTCCATGTTGTGGTCTCAAAGGAAGAAGGATCTTCTTCTCATCATCTTCTTTATCATTGAAGATCACACATTTCAGTTAATTGTTTTGGAGTCTATGGCTGCTCATGCTCTGTTGTCATGATGACCTCAGTGTGAACGACCCCTCCACCCCCCTGCATGTGGTAAGAGCAGGACCAGGCCCCATGTGGAGAGATTCATGGGGCTGTCGTTGAGAGAAGGTATCAGGGACTTGACATCCTGTGCCTTCTAAGAGAAGGTATCAAGGACTTGACATCCTGTGTCTTCTAAGAGAAGATATCAAGGACTTCACATCCTGTGTCGTCTAAGAGAAGGTATCAAGGACTTCACATCCTGTGTCTTCTAAGAGAAGGTATCAAGGACTTCACATCCTGTGTCTTCTAAGAGAAGGTATCAAGGACTTCACATCCTGTGTCTTCTAAGAGAAGATATCAAGGACTTCACATCCTGTGTCTTCTAAGAGAAGATATCAAGGACTTCACATCCTGTGTTGTCTAAGAGAAGATATCAAGGACTTCACAACCTGTGTCGTCTAAGAGAAGGTATCAAGGACTTCACATCCTGTGTCTTCTAAGAGAAGATATCAAGGACTTCACAACCTGTGTCGTCTAAGAGAAGGTATCAAGGACTTGCATCCTATGTCTTCTTAGAGAAGGTATCAAGGACTTCGCATCCTGTGCCTTCTTAGAGAAGGTATGAAGGACTTCACATCCTGTGTCTTCTAAGAGAAGATATCAAGGACTTCACATCCTGTGTCTTCTAAGAGAAGATATCAAGGACTTCACATCCTGTGTCTTCTAAGAGAAGGTATCAAGGACTTCACATCCTGTGTCTTCTAAGAGAAGGTATCAAGGACTTCACATCCTGTGTCTTCTAAGAGAAGGTATCAAGGACTTCACAACCTGTGTCTTCTAAGAGAAGGTATCAAGGACTTCACATCCTGTGTCTTCTAAGAGAAGGTATCAAGGACTTCACAACCTGTGTCGTCTAAGAGAAGGTATCAAGGACTTCACATCCTGTGTCTTCTAAGAGAAGGTATCAAGGACTTCATATCCTATGTATTCTAAGAGAAGATATCAAGGACTTCACATCCTGTGTCTTCTAAGAGAAGGTATCAAGGACTTCATATCCTATGTATTCTAAGAGAAGATATCAAAGTCGTCACATCCAGTGTATTCTAAGAGAAGGTATTAAGGACTTCACACCTGTCTATTCTAACAGAAGGTATTAAGGACTTCACACTTGGATATTCTAAGAGAAGGTATCAAGGACTTCACACCTGTGTATTCTAAGAGAACGTATCAAGGTCTTCACATGCTGTGTATTCTAGAGAATGTATCAAGGTCTTCACATCCTGTGTATTGTAAATGGGGCTGGCAGTGAAAGTCACAAGCTATCACTGTCAGATGGGAGCTAGAAAAGGGCATCCTGAACATCTTCAGTGAATACAAGCACAGTGGAAGATGGTTGACTCGGATCAGAGCAGGATCTCTTCTGACGAATGGCCTGGAGGCTGGCCCCCTGTGACCTGCTGATGCTTGGACTCCACAGCAGAAGCCAGAGACTGAGTGTGTGTGGGGGGGGCTGGGAGTTAGAAATAGAGATCAGCAGCATGGGAGTAACACATCACTCCTTTTGTTTCTGTTGGGTTTTTTTCTCAGCAAATTACTTGAAACTTTTTTCTTTACAAGGATTTTATTCATATTTTGAAAAGCGCAAAGAGCTAGAAGCTACAGTGCACAAGTTTGCATTATTTGATCCATGGAACAGTTAGTCCATCAGGTCAACTCGACTTATTACCCTAATCTGCGTATATGTGTGTATTGTTTCTCTGATTGATTTTTTTTGGTATGGATGTGTGTGTGTGTGTGTGTGTGTGTGTGTGTGTGTGTGTTGCTACTGTGATTTATAACTGTGGTGTGTTTGTGTGTAGATGTGTCCATAGCACATAGCACTCTTTGTTATCACTGCATCTGAAAATGGTGTTATATTCTTTCCAGGGGCAGCAATCTGGTGATGAAAGTATCAGCTCTGCTGGCGACTCAGTCATCGTCAGTGACACGTCACCAAGTGGTCTACAAGGCAGAGCAGCACAGGTCAGAGTTCAGCCAGCCTTGTCTGCATGTCTTCAGCGTTGCTGTTACTGAATGCTTCATTAGTGTGTGGGAACACAGCATGAAAGAACCAGTAAAAAAACAAACATCCAGTATTACAGCAGTGCTGTAACTCAGGATAGCATAGTGTATCTGGAATTTATGGCTTTATGGCCATCGTTTATTAGAAATACTTGTTATAAATGGAAAGTTTGGTGGTATCAAAATTCGAGTTGAGTGGACTCCATTGCGTTTCATTTTGTTTGTAATTCATGTTCATGTCATTGTGTTTCACCTTATTTGATTTTTGTTCCCTTTTTATTGTTTTACATTAAGGATGATTTGATATATTGTTGAGCTGATTTGATTACATTTGGGTCAGTCCAAACAAAATGCAGTCAAGAAATGATATGATGTGCACCAGTAAAGCACCTGCAGGACTTCATAATAAGGTTTGATAAAGCCTCGCCCACCCCAAGGAACAATTTCAGTCAGTGGCTCATAATACCTTCCCCCTAAATTAACTGATAGTTATGCTTATGCAGACCAGTGAACTTGAAGATAAAGAGGACACAGTGAACTTGAAGATAAAGAGGACACAGGCACATGAAAAGCTACTGAAACGTTAACACACATTGTGCACCGGCCCACACTGATGTGAGGTTGTGCTGCAGTGTGGTGCAGATCCCGGCGGCAGAGGACTCCCCGGCCTTCACGGTGGAGGCTATCGTGGATCCAGCCTCCAGGGAGGCCCAGAAAATGGCGCCCATCCTGCAGATCCTGCAGACCGTGGCCAACGTCGACATCCGGGTCTACATGAACTGCCGGGAACAGCTGTCTGACATGCCCGTCAAGAGGTCGGTATCTGAGGGGTGGGGTATGGAAAGCGTTTCTTGGCCTTTTTTGAGCACAGGTGCGTGAATGAATACACTTGCATACTGGACTTTTATACATGCATATATACTGACTCGCACATGCTTTCATGCATACATGCATGGGCACTCACACTCTCAAGTACAAGTACATACATGCACATACATTCAATAATGCACAACCGTGCATGGCTATACACACGAAAACAAACATGTACACATCTTTGAATGTCAGAGGAAACAATTATTCTGTTTGTATTACCAAAAGTACTGGATTTTTATGTGTGTAAAACAACAACAACAGTGACAACAACAACAGCAACAACAAACCGAAACACATTCTATTGAAATATTTTTCTAATACATTTTCTCCTGTCGGCTGCCTTCATGGTACCAATGCAAGATCACTGGCACAATCGTGATGTGTGAACCTTACTGCTGTCGGCATACAGTCAATAAATAATGAATCCCCTTGATTGGTCAGAATCGGAACAGTACTGACCACTTCAGAGATGTAGAAATACAACACGATGACGAGTAACACAGACTGGGTCCCACCGTCGACAGGTTTTACCGCTACGTGCTGGACCCGGAGCTGTTGTTCCGCAGTGACGGGGGGTTGACGGAGGGTCCGGCGGCCAGGTTCCTGGACCTGCCCCAGAAGTCCCTGCTGACCCTGGGCATGGAGCCCCCAGAGTCGTGGCTGGTGGAGTCCGTGTCCTCCGTGTACGACCTGGACAACATCCTGCTGGAGGAGGTGGGTGATGACTGGGGTGTGGAAGGGGAGGGAAGGGAGGTGGTGTACACACACACAGCCTAAAGTGCATGTGCGCACACTTACACACACACATGCACACACACACACACATATACATAAATGCATGCACGCACACACGCACATACACACACACACACATGCATGCACGAAAGCACACACATGCACACAATATGCACACTTCACGCACACACACACACACACACACACACACACACACACACACACACACACACGCATTCACGCTCGCTTGGCACACACACATAGAGACACAAACACACACATGCATGCTCGAGCGCGTGCGCGCGCAAGCATGCACACACACACACACACACACACACACACACACACACACACACACACACACAGAGCACAATTAGAATACACATGCACACACACACACACACGCGCGCACACACACACACACACACACACACACACACACACACAAACACACACACAGAGTAAGGCTCTTTATTTTCATTGTAATGTCTCTGTGTATAGGTGCACCCATGTGTGTGGCTGCAATTGTAAAATTGTGGCCCATATAGATGCTTACTATCTATGCTTACCATGCTTACTGTCTATGCTACTATACTTACTACCTGCCCTATTGTATTCCATGAGCAGTTTGTTGTTTAGACAGACCGAAGAACTCTGATGTTGATTTCATGGAATTTCAGTGGATGAGTTGGAATGCTTGGCCTGATTACTTGTCTACACACATACACACACATGCATGCACACATGTGCACTCACATGCAATCACACACACGCACACACATACAGGCATGCGCACACACACGCGCCCATACACATACACACATGCACACATAAACACACACACACGCTCACACACACACACACACACACACACACACACACACACACACACACACTCACGCATATGTACACACACACACACACACACACACACACACACACACACACACACACATACGCACATGTACACACGCACGCACGCACGCATGCCACACACGCATACACGCAAGAACGCATACTACTTCCATGACTTCTTTTAATCACCTCCACTCTCTCAGTGGCTTTCTCTTTCACGTTCCGCATGTTTTGCCTACAATCTCCACCATCTCTTTTTTTTTTTTTTTTGCTGTCCCAACCTCTGCGTCACCTCAGGGGCAGTGCACCCATGCCGCTCATTCTGACACCCCGTCCACAGCCACAACCTGGTCGGTCGGTCCCGCCGCAGCCCTGGCACGGCAATCCACAGGGAGCAGTCAATGTCAAGTCGTAAAGAGGCAACCCACCGGAGGAGACACTGCACTGCTGCCGAGTCACTTAAGTGGTGTTCAGTGGTGCCTGTTCTGATCTAACATACGCAGGACACCACCTACTAAGCCCCCTACTGACGACAATAATTGCTTAGTCGCGGAGCCGGCGTGAGTGAGCTCTCCCTCCGGAGGGCGCCACCACGTCTGTCCAATGACAGCCCCCATGGACTCGCCGATACAGGTGACCGCGACGGAACCAAACCAAGACCAAGACCAAAAGAGAGGACATCAAAATTGAGGTCACCATGAGAGCAGGGCATGAAGGGCCACAGAAGTTGAGACATTTTTTTTTTTTTAAATGCTGATCAATGAGAATGAGGATGATTAAGATGATGCTAAGGATTTCCATTTCGGTCTGAGACTACATGACAGGGCTGTACTCTACGCTTCCTTTCATAATATATCCCGGCGTCAAACAGGCCCGAGAGATACAGGCACCTGCACTGTTGGTCAGGAAATTTGAGCAACACTCTCAGAAACGCATCCTTTAAGTGGATGAAACTCGACTGTGTGGTCCCAGTCTTCCCAACTGAGTCCGCAGCAAAGTCAACTCTGGGTAGGAGCCGATCAGGGCAGAAAAACCAACATGACTCTGATGGGATTCGAACCCACAACCACCCAGCTGGGAGTCCGCAACGCTAACCACTTCGCCACGGCGGCTGGTTCCGCCATCTTTCTTCTAACAAGGGAAGCAACTCTTAATTGGGGGGGGGTGGGGGGGGGGCAGGTCTGCAGTTGTTTCCCTTGACTCATGGTCTTACACGAATGTTGTGACGATCGTAAATTTCAACAAAACAGAGGTTGCAAGTCGCGTCTTAGAGTCAGTCGCTTAAGAGCGGTCGTTTTGATAGTAAAATGCATCCATGCAAAAAAAATTCAGTCTTAAATGAGAGAGGTCTCTTAACAGAGGGTCTTAAAATATGTAGCTGCATATTTCTGTTTGAACTCGGCAGAGATATTAGGGACAGCATGGTAAAAAGTAAAAAGTTCAAATTTCGGCAAGTGCTTTGTGTTTTCATTTGTTTGTTCCATTTTGTTCTATACATCATGATTTTTTAAACCATGTTTGATCTAAGTTTTTATTTAAGCTAGTGAATTTATATTCTGTTAAGTGTTTTGCTGTAATTTGTCAACTGTGAATCCAACTAATTTTTTTTTTGTCAATGTTTTATTTTCTATAGCATCGTTCACAATGGCAAAAGCATTAATTTTTTTTTAATCAATTGTAAAGGAACACATTGACACAAACATTTCATGTCCATTCTAGTGAAGTGACATTCATTAGAAAAACAAACATCAGCATGTGCCTGTATGGATGTCTGTGTTTGTGGGCAGGTGGAGAAGTCGATCAACGCTGGATTCGAACTGGAGCACTTACTCCTTGAAGGTAAGTGACTGTAAGCTTGTTTGTTCTGTATTTAGTTGTTTTCTTGTGTTTATATCATTGTTTTGTGTGTGAACCACAGAGTTGAAGTTACTGTGACACTATTTTCTACTGTCTTTCTGTTCTGTATTTGGTGGTTTTCTTGTGTTTATTTTATTCATTTGTGTGTGAGCCACAGAGTTCAAGTTACCCTGACACTGTTTTCTGCTGTCTTTTCTTCTTTTTTTTTTTTTCCTCATTAATTTCAGTTTTGTAAAGGAAGAATCACTTCGTTTGGTATAATCCATAGTTATACAAGGTTTCACACAGTCAGAAAAAGTTTTGTGAGATTTTTGAGAAACTGGTAT
Organism: Conus betulinus; assembly: GCA_016801955.1. NCBI lineage: Eukaryota > Metazoa > Mollusca > Gastropoda > Neogastropoda > Conidae > Conus > Conus betulinus. The sequence continues at coordinate 34,547 of JADBJO010009141.1, forward strand.
TTGCCATTTGAACTGTGAATTTTGCCAGATCAGTGTCACAACCAGTCAGTGTGATTGTGCAGGGGAGGAGGTGGAGAGTAGGGGCTGGGGGATGGAATGGCAGAAATTCAAGTGGTGCCTTTCCCCTTTATTGCTGCAAAGCTTGTCTGTGCTGTGTCTCTTGTTCAAACTTTACATTCTGAGCTAAACCCATCTCATGAAATGCTAATTCTTTACTTTGCTTTCTGGGTCTTCCATGACCCAGTGACTCAATAAAAACATCATGTCTTATGAACAGATAGAGCTGTGCTCATGAAATTTTAGGAGAGTTTGTAAACGATCTTAATGGCGGTTGGTCACAGAAATTTCATGTATGGGCACAATCAGTTATCAGCGTAATTAGTCGCAGTCGCACATGACCCACACCATCGGGTGAGGAGTAAGTTGCTGAACCACTCGTTATTAGGTGTGGGTCTTACAAGACCCATGCGATCTGAATAGGGATAAGCAATAGGAAAAGCCTCTACAAAATGAGTGGGTTTGGGGTGACCCACACGATTGGGTCTGTGTTAGTCAAAAAAGTCATCGGGTAAAGGGTAAGAAGGATTATGGAAATAAGGTTTCATTCATTTTGTTTGGGAAAGTAGCTAGAACAGTCGAGGAAAGTTTTTAAACGTTTTCTGAATTGAAAAACAAAAGTCCTGTATTTACCGTGCCATACTTGACCAAGCTGTGAGGCCAGAGTTAAAGTTTCAAATATCCTTATGACCATAGAGGCTGGGAACTTTCAGAGGTTCACCATGTGGAGTGAATGGTATAAGGGATGGCACACTCCTTCCACTGCCTTTAACTTCCCTGAACTGGATCAGGTACCCATTGACAGAAGGTGGACAGATGATTGTCACTCAGTAACAATCCAGAGCCACAGGTGCTTTGGTCACTCAGTAACAATCCAGAGCCACAGGTGCTTTGGTCACTCAGTAACAATCCAGAGCCACAGGTGCTTTGGTCACTCAGTAAACAATCCAGAGCCACAGGTGCTTTGGTCACTCAGTAACAATCCAGAACCACAGGTGCTTTGGTCACTCAGTAACAATCCAGAACCACAGGTGCTTTGGTCACTCAGTAACAATCCAGAACCACAGGTGCTTTGGTCACTCAGTAACAATCCAGAACCACAGGTCCCTTGGTCACTCAGTAACAATCCAGAACCACAGGTGCTTTGGTCACTCAGTAACAATCCAGAACACACAGGTGCCTTGGTCACTCAGTAACAATCCAGAACCACAGGTGCCTTGGTCACTCAGTAACAATCCAGAACCACAGGTGCCTTGGTCACTCAGTAACAATCCAGAACCACAGGTGCCTTGGTCACTCAGTAACAATCCAGAACCACAGGTGCTTTGGTCACTCAGTAACAATCCAGAACCACAGGTGCGTGGGACTCATGACCATCAGCTTTACAGTGAAATGCGATGAACAAAAGGCATGAAAGGAACGTGCCTGTGGTCACCCCTGTGGATAATGCTCAGCAGATGGTCAGGCTGCTTAGTCAGTGCCCCGGCTGTGCATCAATGTCATTTATTTAATGCAATTTATAGACAGTTTCATTAATTATTTGGAGTAATGTGGCTTTTATTTATCTTTTGTTTTTTTCTAAAGGTCACTGCTATGATTCAACAACAATGCAGCCTCCACGTGGTCTGCAATTTATCCTTGGAACCCCTTCGAGGCCGGCCGTTGTTGACACCATCGTGATGGCAAACCTGGTGAGGGCTGGGTGGAATTGTGATGATTATAGTAATGAAGGTTGTAATGTTGATGATAACAATAAAGCCAACAGTTGTCAACTTCATTATCTTTGCTAACCTGGATAGAACTTGGGAGGAATGGTTAGATGAACTTTGGTAGCATTTATAATTCTGATGATGATGACAAATATACTAACAATACTGATAATTATGACAGACTTAACTGAGATTTTGTTTGTGAAAGATTTTTCTGATACTTGTCTTGAATTTCGACATACCTAGCACAGCCTTGGTGTTCAGAAATGCTGTTGAAACACCAAGCCAAGCGGTCTTTTTATTATATCTCATCACAGGGGACTTCACTGCATGCTCCACAGACAGCAGCGAGATTTGATCCCCAAATGAGAAAAAAGAATGTGTGCAGGAACAAAGAGGACGCCCCTATTCACAGATTTCCAACAGCTCTCCCTCAGAATGCTGAGGTGCTCAGGATATGCTCTCTCATTAACGGCATACGCAGACATCACACACTGTATTAGTGTAGTTATTAGTTGTATTCTAAATGGGATAAATGCTTTTCATTTGCTCTAAGATATAGGGGAAAGCAGACCCAGTTTTAAGGTGTTTGGGGTATGTTTGGAAGAAAGTAGTTTATTGATGTCTACTCTTTACTGATGACAGTTGTTTTGTTTGTTTGTTGACATTTCAGTCAAATCTTAATTCCGTAAAACAGGCATGATGATGTGACAGTGTTCTGTCGTTTGTCTCTCCCCAGGGTTACTTTCAGCTGAAAGCCAGTCCTGGGCTGTGGCAGCTACGACTGAGAGAGGGTCGCTCTCCAGGACATTTATGACATCCAGAGGTCAGTGCAGTGTTGTGTGTTTTTTTTGTGTGTTTGTGTGTGTGTGTGTGTGTGTGTATGTGTATGTGTGTGTGTTCTGTGTGTGTGTGTGTGCGTGTGTGTGTGTGTGTGTGTGTGTGTGTGTGTGTGCGTGTGTGTGTGTTAGATAGAGAGAGAGAATAGAAAAAGAGAGAGAGAGAGCAAGAGAGATTGAGAGAGAGGGGGGGGGGGGACACTTCATAATCATTCACAACCATTTCCAGTATACGGAAATATCAAGGTCATCACAGTGCTAACTGTCAGAGCTTTTATCATTGCCATCATTAGAATTACTATCTACTCTGACATAGATGAAGAGGTGGAGTGTGGCCCTATCATATGCCATGGTTCGAGTGTGGCATGCTCCATTGAGCTGCAGACTGCTGCATTCACTGAGAGAAACTGATGCTAGGAACTATTGAAATAGTCAAGCAAAGAGTTTTTTTTGTTTCACGCTGGGGTGTACTTAACGGGGAGGATCATGTAGTGGAGGTGAGTTGACTAGGAGGCAGGGGAAAGGATGGGGGGGGGGGGGGGGGGGGGGAAGGACAGGGAGGTATTCACTGCAATGTTTGGGGTGCATCTTTTTTTTTTTTTTGATCAACCAATGGATTTTTCTTTTTTTGTCATAATGTGGTCAGTTGACCAATAGCACTGACTGTACATATTTGTTGAAAGAAAGTGTATGTTAAAAGCTCCAAGAATCAGTCTTGTGCTGTTCACACACATTCTTATCTTTCAACAGGTGAAGAAGCTCTGTGGTGCATTCCATGTCATGTACCACTCACAGTGAAACATGTTCTTTTAGAGTGTTGGAACTTGCATGGTGTGAGACATAAACGCTTTACAGCAGACTCCATGAAAACCTTGTTCAGAGATGTCCCACCTGATGTGGTCTTTGAATTTCTAAAAGAGATCAACATTTTTCATCTGATCTAAGATTTTATGGAAGAAAGATTTTAATGAAATTTCCAATTTGTTTTTTTTTAGAAGTTTTATGTTTGAAGGGTTGTGTGAATGGGTTTTTTTTCTTTTTTTTTGTTAGCTTTTTTTAAGTGACTAGCGTTTTTTAAGTGACTCATGACAGCCCTGATATGGCCTTTTATGGTCAGCTGCGCTATAAGCAACATTGCCTTACCATATCTTACCTTACCTGAAGCTCCCAAATGAAAAGTTGGTCATGGTGTATAATGAAGTAACGCGCTGAGCTGAGGCTAAGACCACATGGACACTGAGCAGAATCTTACTGATTGATTTGTGTGTTTGGTCTGCATGGCAGCCATGAGAACACAGACACGCCAATCAACGCCAGTGAGGTGATAGTGGCCATGACAAGTTTCAAGAGCAAGATCATCAGGATTAAGGTCAGTGCAGCAAGAGCAAAGGGGTGTGTGTGTGTGTGTGTGTGTGTGTGTGTGTGTGTGTGTGTGTGTGTGGAGTGATAGAGATGGGTTGGAAGGAAAATTAATTACTGCCTGCCTGCCTGCTGGCTTTGTAGTGTCTGTGCCATTTGCTTAATGATCTGACAAGGTTCAGTCAGGTGTTTGAAATTAAAGTCCTTGAATTTTGAGGACCTTTTCAAAGAATAAATGCCCCTTGAAATTGGGACTGTAGTGCTTACGAATACCTCAATCAATAATAAATCAATTAATAATATACAGGGGGAAAAAAAAGTTTATGTTGTGATGAAAGTGTCCACTGCCCAGTCATCTGCTCCTGACCAGATTCTTCTGAGGTGACTGTATCAAGTCATTGAAGTGTGCATGAGGTCTACTTGTTTTTTCCTGTATTACAGTTCTTGAATTTTACATAATTGTGTCCTTGAAAAGTGCTTAAAAAGTCTTTGAATTTTGTGTTTGGAAGTCCATATGAACCCTGACTAAATACTGTATATTTACTTACACAATAGAGCATTGTTCACATTTTTTTTTTTTTTTTGCAGCATACCACGTCACACCACATACTGAAACTTTTCTCCAAACTTAACTGTCCCTTATCTGTCTAAACAAATGCCTGATCTCCACTTGGCATGGAACAGCCCCATTTTATCAGCATTTAAAGATATCAAAAAAAGTTGAGAGAGCAGGGAGCTAAATTTGCCTCAGTCCCTAGCTAGGCCAGCTGGAGTAATTGCCCCTGGTGAGTTCACAACATTGCTTGTCGGGACCAACGCCTTTTTTTTTTTTCCTTCTCCTTGGTGGAGGAACTCGCCTCTTTCAGCTCCATGAATTTTTACCTTCACTTTGATATGGAATCCTACAAACCACAGTTCAAATCTGCCTTTACGTTGGAGCGAGAAACTTCTTTTTTTGGATCTGCATCAGGGAATTTGGACAGATCATTCCCATAATTTACAGTCCATGCTGCTTCTCTCAACTGCATCCATTTTGTCTTTAACCTTTGTTTCACTCATCTGCTCTGAACAATTCACCTCTGATGGTTTCTCGTATTTGTTCCTCTTGCCGCAAGTGGTTTTTTTTTTTTTTTTTTTTTTTTTAAATTTTTTTAAGAAGATTTGCGTAAGGCCTGTTTCATCTGTACCAGGTGCTGCCCGTTCTCACCATTTGATTTTTGCAAGGTTGGTCAGTTGGTGTATGACATACAGCATACAGCGCTGATGTCATGTCAGTTATGAAGATGGTCCATAGGTTTGGGCAAGAGAGTTGGCTGCCTTTCCCAGCCACACCTGTGGTTGTGTCAGCTGTTCCACACCCTTCAGCTTGTGCTGGGGCGGTCTGGTGATTTCATGGGAAGGGATGTTCGCTTATGCGTGTCCATCCTCTCTCCTCATTCCAGGAGTTCTCGACAAGATGGCCAAAGAGAAATGATCGGTGAACCTCATTTTCCCACCGAAATAGATGATGAGTTGGGTCAGTCTCTGGATCACCCTTCTTGAAAAAGTGTCCATGCCATGCCTCTGACCTGGTGATTTGGCCCAGATCAAGGAGATGTCCCTTTCTCCACACAGTTACATATCAGGTGATATTTCTATGGTGGGAGATGTTTCTGTCCTTCATGCATGGAAAAGATTGTGACCGGGTATAGACTGTTTATTTGAAGGAGTATGACTGTAAGTGAAAGGTATTCTCCAAATAGTCACTCAGGCAGGCATTTCCCAGGCGAATGCTGAAGTTGCAGATGTGGCTCATTGCTTTGAGGACTTAGACAGTAAGGGCAGAAGGTTAATACTCTTGGAGAGATCAGGTCAGCCCCTTTTCAAAACTTGCAGACCTATGGGGGGAAACCTTGACATCACCACAGTCCGTCCTTCCTAATGCAGCTGATAACTTACAGCCTCCATGAGAACTGCAAGACTTGACTGGTGACCTGAGTGGAATCTACTGCAGGTCTTGGGATTTTTGGCCTCTGCAGACTTTGAACCACTCGCCGAATGATCTGTTGGGAACCTCACACTGAAGGCTTTGCTTGTTCGTCACTGGTTTCAGCTTGTAGAGTGAAGGAGGTCCATGCTTCCTCCAGGATCCATTGTCCTTGAAGTGACATGATGGTGGCTCAGTCACACTGTCAAAGTGCTTTTTATTCTCAGCCAAGACCGCTATGTTTGAAGAACGGCCCCTGACATAAACCTTTCCAAGTATATAAACAACTTTAAGTAATAATTTTTGTATCCGGTGAGAAGCAGCTCATAAATGATTTCATGTCTTAATTCAGAGGACCTAGAACTTAGCACTTTTTCTTCTTATTCTTCATCTTCTGCGTACGCAGGCTGATACTTCTGTGGACACTCCCTGTGTAGACAGGCAAGCATTAATCCCATCTACCCTACAAAGGGAGTGGAGTTTTGTGTGTATGACCATTTTTTATCCCACCATTAAGGCAGCCATATTCCAACTTCGGGGAATCAGCACTTATTGTCTTACAGTCTCTTTGGCCCTCATTCTTTTTGGACCTGTCTGTCAGTCTGTCTCTTGTTCTCACACATACAACCCACACAAAAAGAAAACTACAGTTCATAACATGACTACAAGTCTTGCAAATGGATTAAGTGACTCCCGATGAATTGCAAGCACAAAGCTAAGTGGCATGCAGAGTGCTAACCATAGCAAACAGCCAGACCTGAAGAAGGTGAAAATCCCAGGGACCAGAGTGTGTGACGTGCTGTGATGGTGTGCAGGTGGCCAAGAAGCCGGAGAAGAAGCACGAAGAAGCTGTTACAGGATGCAGAGGATGAGTCACAGGGACTCTGGAACTCATCTCCAGGTGAGGTGATGGTGACAGGAGGAAAAATAAAACAGAAGAAACGAAATAAGAAAGATGTGTTCTTATACACGTAGTATCTTCCTGTTTCTTCCCCTCTGAATTTGCTTGGTCCCTTTCATTCCCCCCTCTCTCTCTCTCTCTGTCTCACCCCTCTTCTCTGTCTCTGTCTCTCTCTTTTTCTCCCTCTCTGTCTCGCTCTTTCTCTCTCTCTGTCTCTCTATTTCACTGTCTCTCTCCCACTTTTCTCTGCCTGTTGGTGTTTATCTCAACCCCCCTTTCCCCCTGTTTGTCTCTGCCTGTTGGTGTTTATATCTTGATATATTTCAAAAGCATTCTCTTACCTGAGTAGAGTTATGTTTTGTTTCTGTCTCTCTCACATCAGGGAGACTGTAAAGTTGTCTTCATGATCGTGACATCATCCTCATGATCACGCCGTTATCCAGTGACTGGTCATGGGGCTGCCATGATGCACACTGTCCCCCGTCACGTTCAGTAGGGCTGGTGTCATCATGCAGATCTGGGGGAGGGTGGGGGGGGGGGTGGGGGGTTGAGTTTCCTCTCCATACCTGTTTCCTCTCCAGGTATTTTTTGGTGCAAGCTGGCATGTGTGTGTTTCCATGATGCACCAAGAATGTGTGTGCCAGATCTCTAGTGGGCGCATTTACACAGAGGGGCTGAGGCACCAGCAGGTGTGCATACAACTGGACCTGGGAGAGAACTAATTAGACTGTACCCTTCGCCAGCCAGTGGGCCAGGGGCATGAAAGGCAGCACTGGATAGAACTAGGGAGTAAAGCATCATGATCATCCAATGAAGACATCATCAGACTGTTCAAAAAAAGATGGCGTCATGATATGACAATCCCCTGATTTTTTTTTTTCCTCCCATAACGATCATTGTTCTATACACCTTTGCTTATTTACATGTAACATGTTTGATTTGAAGCCTGTCCTTTTAAATTACGATCGGAAGTCCATCACTGTGATCATAGATCTATGCAGAAGAGAGTCTGCCTTCCGTAGATCACTTCGTATGAGCAATTTTCAGTTGCAGGTAAAATTGTAGCAATGGAAAAGATACAGTAAGATCACAGCAAATTAAAAGCCTCAGGGGCTGAGTTTGAAGGAGACATATTTTGCCATTAAGATCCCAAATCCAAAGTGTTTCATCAGTCTCTGCTCCATATGCATTCAGCTGCCCCTTTGTCTCAGCCTATTTACTTACTTTCAGTCTGTCTGTCTCTGTATCTGTCTGCACCCTTTTTCTCACTATGTCTTTGCTGTCCTCATTTCACATGCTTTTTGCGTCATGACGGCCACACAGGTAATACTCAGCAGACTTTGTGGAAGATCTTTGCTGAAGAGAGAGAAGGAAAGAGGGGGCCTGGGACTCACATGGGTTCCTTGGTGTTGTCTGGGTTGCAGCTCCTTCTCAGGACAGAGAGGGAGAGAGGAGGACAAGGACAACACGCTCAACATCTTCTCCCTGGCTTCTGGTCACCTGTATGAGAGATTCCTGAGGTAAGGCTAGGGCCACATAGGTAAGGCTGGGGCGACACTGGTAAGACTGGGGCCACACAGGTAAGGTTGGGGCCACACTGGTAAGGCTGAGGCCACACAGGTAAGGCTGGGGCCACACAGGTAAGGCTGGGACCACACAGGTAAGGCTGGGGCCACACAGGTAAGGCTGGGGCCACACTGGTAAGGCTGAGGCCACACAGGTAAGGTTGGGGCCACACTGGTAAGGCTGAGGCCACACAGGTAAGGCTGGGGCCACACAGGTAAGGCTAGGGCCACATAGGTAAGGCTGGGGCCACACTGGTAAGACTGGGGCCACACAGGTAAGGTTGGGCCACACTGGTAAGGCTGAGGCCACACAGGTAAGGCTGGGGCCACACAGGTAAGGCTGGGGCCACACTGGTAAGGCTGGGGCCACACAGGTAAGGCTGGGGGCCACACAGGTAAGGCTGGGGCCACACACAGGGAAGGGAGGGATGGAGACAGAGTGGGAGGGAAGCTGACAGGGAAGGAGGACAAAGACTGCATGCATGCTTGGCCTTTTCTCTTGGGTTTTTGGCCAGATGGTAACAATTCCTCACGTCAGGTTGACGCAGTGAAAGGGCAGGAGGGAGAGGGATGGGCATACATTCAAAATATTTGTAGTAGCACCCATGCTCTATGTGTTCTGATTTATGTTGGTTACTACTGTCTCCATGTTACATTTGGGGTCTTAAAGATGGATATTTCAATCTTCTGAATGTTCTGTCTGCATCACTAGGGGTGAAAAAAATCAGACGATCTGGGTGATCTGAACAATCTAGTCCCATCCGTCACATACCAGAGGCTATCTGGTGTGATATCAAAAATATGTTTTTTTCCACTTTTCCTTCTTTTTGTCAGTATTGTGTGTTCACTGATCTGAGCCTCTTCAGCTCGGCTTGTGGATTAATCAGTCGGTGGACATGTTGAATTTGTTTCAGAATAATGATGCTGAGTGTACTGAAGAACACCAAGTCCAAAGTGAAGTTCTGGTTCTTGAAGAATTACCTGTCCCCTACCTTCAAGGTGAGATGTTCACACCACTGTCATCGACCACAGACTGGTGTTAGATGCATCAACATCAAGAACATGTAGTTAACACTATACATCGACCACACATTTTGTAAATTTTTTAAAGCAAATTCATGGTCAGGCATCAGTAATTTTGTATAGACAGTTGAATTAGGTATACTCTTGAGATAGTCAAATTTGACTTTTGTGTTGTTGCAGTTTTGGGAGGGTTGAATATTTTTTTTCATTTTTTGTATGGAAGCATTACACAAAAATGAACAGACATGAAACTGAATAAACTCAAATTACAGCCTGCTAGATACATTTTCTGTTGGGAATCTGGGTCATCAGACAGATTTAATTGTTCAGAACAAAGCTGTGTAACACTTGAGGCTGATTTCACACGTGCCTTGGAATGTTTAGATAAAACGATTGAAAATGAGAGATGTTTCAGGACTGAGGTGTAGTGAATGTCATACTAAAATGCAGCTTTTAGTACCTTTTTTTTTTTTTTTTAGGAATGTTAATTATGTTAATCCAGTTCTGACTGCTGCTTTTGACATCCACTTCATAACAGACTTTGCTCGCTTGCGCTTACACATTTTACAAGCTGTTTAAAAGCTGAGGTACATTTAACCCTTACAGCTATTCCCAGAACCTTGTTGATTTCAGTAGTGATGATGATGATGAACGACCACACTGAGACAGACTGTGGACCTCACTCATGTTTTCCTCTCTTTTCACTTGCAGCTGTAGTATGGTCTGTTGGGTGTTTCAGGATTTCATTCCTCACATGGCAGAGCAGTACGGGTTTGAGTACGAGCTGGTGCAGTACAAGTGGCCACGCTGGCTCAATCAGCAGAAGGAAAAACAACGCATCATCTGGGGGTGAGTCGTGTGCCTAAAAAATGGACACCTCTTTGTGGCTGGATCTGCGTGAAAGCAATAGAAACAAGACCCAAACCCCCTCAAAACAAAAAGAGAGAAAAAAAAAAGGATAAAGAAAAAGCACATGTAAGACATGACTATCCTCCACCCTTCCCCTTCCCCACTTATCACCACCCTCCCACTCCGGCCATGTGGTGTACACAATAACTTACCATTGGCACTTACTGTTGTGATGAAAAGTGGCTGATTACAGTTTTGGTTGTGGTGAAAATAAAAGCTGGTGGATCTGGTTTAAAGTGGAAGCTGGCCGTCCTGGTTGCAGAGAAAGCTGGTGCATCTGCGATGGAGTTTACTCTTATTGTTGCAGTGAAAGTTTGCACTCCTAAGTAATAATGGACACTGGCACTTGGCACTTCTGTTTGTATATCAGGTCGGTTTTGTAACAAAATCTGGGCCTCTCCACTTTAATTATACTTGATACTTGTGTCTGCAGCAAAGGAATTACACTTGTGTCTGCAGCAAAGGTATTATATTTGATACTTGTGTCTGCAGCAAAGGAATTATACTTGATACTTGTGTCTGCGGCAAAGGAATTATACTTGCTACTTGTGTCTGCAGCAAAGGAATTATACTTGCTACTTGTGTCTGCAGCAAAGGAATTATACTTGATACTTGTGTCTGCAGCAAAGGAATTATACTTGCTACTTGTGTCTGCAGCAAAGGAGACAGGACTGTCGACACTTCTTCTTGTAACACCAGCTAGTGTTTAATTTCTGGTTACAAAGTCAGCAGAATCTGGGCAGTTCTGGTAGTGACAACAGCTGACATAAGCGCTTCTATGAAATGAAAGCTGGTCCTCAGTGCTTCTGGTTGTAATAAATGGTATTTGGCTTGCTTTGTCTGTTAATAAAAGCTTGCCCTTGTCATTTGTTTTTAACCAACCTTGGCTGTCATTGGCCTTCATGTTCTGATTTGGTTGCTCTAGGTAATGGCAGATGCCTGACATTTGCACAGAATGATGGCTGTCTGTGATGTCTGGAGAGCGTAAAGAAAGGTGGAACTCATTTTACCTCTTGCCTCGGTCATATACAGACCAGCTTTCAGACCATGCACTCCTGTGCTGAACCAATATTTTCACCATGTGACTGGCGTTCGGGACGACACTATTCCAAAGTAGGGGTAACTCCTGCAGCAGCGGAAATGGTTCTTTCTTGTGTATAGATTGTGTATCACTCCTGAGAATCGAGGCAGTATTGTTCAGCAGAATGTCTCAGTTGGTGATAAGGACATTTGGGAAAAAACCATGGGTGATGTGAATGGCTAGACTGTGGATATGATGGTGGAATGTTCCATGTGATTTGAAAAAATGAAGGTAGCAGCTGTGGGCAAGGCCTACTGCAAACTCTGCCATATTCTGATTGCAGCTGTGATTCTGATTCTTGGTGGACAGCATAGGCACATTGTGAGATCTTGTTTGTATCTGTTGCGTTGCATTCCTACAATTATTGTCAGATTAAACATTTTTCTGCGATTCAGGGAGCTTTTTTTTTCATATTACATGAAAAGACCAACAAAGTCTAGGATTAAAAGATTGAAAAGTAGGGAAGATTTAAGTCACATTCAACAAATTGAAAAAATAGTTAAAAAGAAAGAGAAGAAAACATCTTTGCATATGATATTGGCAGAGAGGTGAACAAAATGCATGACATCATTACAAATCCTTCACGAAAGGCACTGGCCCATGCCCCTACCTGGGACCCCGTGCAGCCCCATGGACCTTTGCATCTTTCTTCTTGAAACTCACTCTTGCTTTGGTGAACTGCATGAGGATTGAGGTGGTTTTAGTGGTGGTAATGCGTTTGACACCAAGTAGTTTAAGTTTGAGGAAAATAATATTGTATTGCCTTGAGGCAGTTGATAGGCAATACTGCACTGTGAAAAAGAAAAAGAAGAAGATGAGAGAGAGAAAGGAGAGAACGGTATTGTTTTATTTTATTTTATATTTTTTGTAGCAGAAAGATGCTTCAATCCAAATGGTAAAGACTAGAAGTGTCTGTAAGTCAGTGCGTCGAAAGTTGCAAATATTCCATCAGGGGAACTCACTGAGAATGAGTTTTGAAAATGATCTCCCCTCTTGGTTCAAATCATAGGTGCTAGACATTAAACTCAAAAATGGGATAGCCGCTCAAAGGAAGAGAGAGAGACAGAGAAAGAGCAGTGCTATGTTTTTGTGTGTCAGGTACAAGATCCTGTTCCTGGAGAGAGAGACAGAGAAAGAGCAATGCTGTGTTTTTTGTGTCAGGTACAAGATCCTGTTCCTGGAGATAGAGACAGAGAAAGAGCAGTGCTATGCTTTTTTTTGTGTCAGGTACAAGATCCCGTTCCTGGAGACAGAGACAGAGAAAGAGCAGTGCTGTGTTTTTTGTGTCAGGTACAAGATCCTGTTCCTGGAGACAGAGACAGAGAAAGAGCAATGCTATGTTTTTTGTGTCAGGTACAAGATCCTGTTCCTGGAGACAGAGACAGAGAAAGAGCAATGCTGTGTTTTTTTTGTATCAGGTACAAGATCCTGTTCCTGGAGACAGAGACAGAGAAAGAGCAATGCTATGTTTTTTTGTGTCAGGTACAAGATCCTGTTCCTGGATGTGCTCTTCCCTCTTGACGTCAAGAAAATCATCTTTGTGGATGCTGATCAGGTCAGTGTTTGATTGGTTTTAGGAATTTCTGTTGTGTGTTGCTTATTTCCCCTGTACTTAGCTCAGGATTAACTGCTTGTCCTGGCACCAGCAGTCCATAGGGAGCTGTCAGTATCAAGTCGTTTATGAAGCAACCCACCGGAGAAGAAACTGCACTTCAGTTGTGTTCAGTGGTGCCTGTTCTCATCCAACATACACAGGTTGCCACTGTTGATGACAACAATTGCATTGGTTGCAGATCCAGCATTAGTGAACATCCTCCCTAAGAGGATAGCTCCGTATCCACCCAAGGACGGTCCACATGAACTTTATGGTTCTGGTGACCTTGACTCGAACTCACCAGGGTCAGAGACATGGAGAGGAGATCAAAAACTTGAGCTCCATGAGGACCGGACATGAAGGGCCACAGTATTGGAGACCTTTTTCATGCAGATTGATGAGGATGAGAATGATGAAGGTGATGCTGTGGAGTTCCGTGTCAGTGTGAAACTGCATGAAGGGGAGTATTATGTACTTACGTTCCTCATATATCATGGTGTCATCCAGACCCTTGAGATACGGACACCTGCAGTGTTGGCCAGGACGTTTGAGCAGAACTGTCAGAGACGCATTCATTAACTGGATGAATTTCAACTGTGTGGTCCCAGTCTTCCCAACAGAGTCCACAGCAGACTCGGCTCTGCTTGAAGCCAGTCGGGACAGAAGAATCTGACAAATAAATGGCTCTGATTTGACTTGAACCCAAGATCTCCCGGTGAGGAGTCCATGATGCTTACCGCTGTGCCATGGCAGCAGGTGCATCAAGTGAAAGTTGCCTGTATATGTAAAGCTGACACATGAAAGGAGAAGATAATTATAATTATCTTTGAAAGCATGCACTCCCTTTGACTTTCCCCACCTGGTCTTCCCTCTCCTTCTCAGACTACTGCTTTTCCTCCCTCCTCTCCTCCCTCCCTCTCTTGACCCTCTTTGTCCACCTTTTACAGATGTATACCCCCTCCCCCCCCCCACACACACACCCCCCCACACACACATACAAACAAAAACACGCATTACACACTCACACACATACACACTCACACACATATACCACACACACACACACACACACACACACAATCACACACACACACACACACACACACACACACACACCACACACACACACATCACACACACACATACACACACACACACACATACACACACACACACACAGAGCTGATGTTGGTGCTTAAACACTCACAAGTCACTTTTCAAACCAACCTCAAGTCACTTTTCAAACCACCCTGATATGACTGACATAGGAGACAGCCTGCACTAAACGCCCTGATGTGACTGACATAGGAGACACCTGCACTAAAACGCCCTGATGTGACTGACATAGGAGACAGCCTGCACTATGTGCCCTGATGTGACTGACGTAGGAGACACCTGCACTAAACGCCCTGATGTGACTGACATAGGAGACACCTGCACTAAACGCCCTGATGTGACTGACATAGGAGACAGCCTGCACTATGTGCCCTGATGTGACTGACGTAGGAGACGGCCTGCACTAAGTGCCCCAGTGTCTGGTGTTGCAGATTGTCAGAGCAGACCTGCAGGAGTTGCACGACCTGGACCTTGGAGGGGCTCCCTATGGGCTACACACCTTTCTGCGACAGTCGCAAAGAAATGGACGGCTTCAGGTGAGCAGCAAACAATACTTACACCGTGCCTTTGGCAGAAATGGTGTTTTGCTATGCTCCCCATGGAATTAATTGGGTAGAGATTAAAAGTGGTTATTGGGAGTCGAAAGAATTCGTGCTCATGCATGCATGCATACACACACACACACACACACACACACACACACACACACACACACACACACACACACACACACACGGACTGATAAACATACACCATGGATGTAATCAACATGTGTGCACATGCAGTTAACCACACCATAAATGCATGCTTACTCTATGCACATATATTCCTGTTCACGTGATTCGTCATCATGAACTGCAAAGCTATTTTTCTACGCCAGTCAGTAAACATCAGATTGTAAGAGTTGTGTTTGAGAAAACAACAGCAGCTAAGTGCTGTCCTTCAACAGCCACCACCCCCTTCACTCGCACGCCGCTGTACACAATATGTGATCCATTGTTGTCACTGTCTTTAGTTTTGTTTCACTCGGCTGGTGCATCTTTGACAAAGAGCAGAGCTGCCAACCATCCCCACTTTTGGAGGAATTTATTATGCTCAAATGCACGTCATTTCTGCTATTCCGCTTGATGTATAAAAATTCTGGTGGGGAAAAAAAAAAGTTTGTTTATTGGCAGAGTTTGAACATCTTTCATTTGTATAACCAAAGAGCTGTTTGGAAACCTACTTCTTGGTCAGTTTCTTCCCGCCGCCATCATGTTAAACAACTTGCTGGACCGTAATCCTGAGGCAGAAAAGGTGAAACAGAAATTAGAACAGAAGTGCAGATTCAGTTGCTTTCTGCAGTCATGACGGGAGTGCTGCTGATCCCAGTCAGCAATTCTGCCTGTGAAAGTGTTGTTCGCCTTGTCAGGAAGAACCTAACAGATTTTCGTCCCTCCTTTGGTCATGACACAACAGACACACTGCTGATTCTGAAGTGCAAAAAGGAGCTAAGTCATAAGATGAACAGTAGTGATTGTGTGCTTCAAAAATGTAACAGAGCAACAATGTAGTGGCTGAGACGGTGATTCCATGACAGCAGTTGACAAAAAAAAAAGAAAATATATATCTGGAGTGTCGTGTGTTGTTTGGAGTGTGGTAGCGTTTGTATTCCTATCAATGGTCAGAAAATCCTGTTAATTTTCTGAAGTATTTGCTCTCAAGTCCCTTCAAAGGTTTGCAGCTCTGAAAGAGTCCGTTCCAGATTGGGGATGGCCTGCTGAGAATGTATGATAATGAACACTGTGTGGTGTGGTGCTGCCATTTCTTTGTGTTTTTTTTTGTCTCCAGGTTTTGGAAATCTGGATACTGGCATGGTCATCTTGCTGGACGGAAATATCACATCAGGTGTGTGTGTGTATGTGTGTTAGCGAGTGTGTGTGTGTGTGTGTGTGTGTGTGTGTGTGTGTGTGTGTGTGTGTGTGTGTGTGCTTGTGCGCATGTGTGTGTCTGTGTGTGTGTTTCTCATACTTGCCCCGCCCAAGTAAATGCCATATCCCCATTTGGTGAGGAACAGTTTGCCAGCTCACATCCCCCCCTCCCCCCCCCCCCCCCCCCCCCCCCCCCCCAAAAAAAAAAAAAAATGCTGAGAGCAGAAGATAACATTGCCTCCATTTCCAGTTAACCTGCAGGAGTGATCGCCCTTGGTCCAGAATTTGTGTGCCTGTGTGTGTGTGTGTGCCTGTGCATGTGTGTGTGTGTGTGTGTGTGTGTGTGTGTGTGTGTGTGTTTACGTCTGTTCACGAAGAGATCTTTTCTGTTTAATTTTTCTCAATTAGGAACATAACTTCGTAAGCATCTGATAAATGAACTGAAGTTTTTTTCACACACCTGGCAGCAAAATGCTGCACTTGTTGTGATGCTAATGAAGGATCCTTACCTGTGGATGCAGTGCGCTGTATGTGGTGGACCTGAAGAAGTTCCGTCACATCGCCGCGGGGGATCGCCTGCGAGGGCAGTACCAGGGGCTATCCCAAGACCCCAACTCCTTGGCCAACCTGGACCAGGACCTGCCCAACAACATGATTCATCAGGTAGGACCTAACAACATGGTTCATCAGGTAGGACCTGACAACATGGTTCATTAGGTAGGACCTGACAACATGGTTCATCAGGTAGGACCTAACAACATGGTTCATCAGGTAGGACCTAACAACATGGTTCATCAGGTAGGACCTCACAACATGGTTCATCAGGTAGGACCTGACAACATGGTTCATCAGGTAGGACCTAACAACATGGTTCATCAGGTAGGACCTAACAACATGGTTCATCAGGTAGGACCTGACAACATGGTTCATCAGGTAGGACCTGACAACATGGTTCACCAGGTAGGACCTAACAACATGGTTCATCAGGTAGGACCTAACAACATGATTCATCAGGTAGGACCTGACAACATGGTTCATCAGGTAGGACCTAACAACATGGTTCATCAGGTAGGACCTAACAACATGGTTCATCGGGTAGGACCTGACAACATGGTTCATCAGGTAGGACCTAACAACATGATTCATCAGGTAGGACCCAACAACATGGTATATCAGGTAGGACCTACCAACATGATTCATCAGGTAGGACCTAACAACATGATTCATCAGGTAGGACCCAACAACATGGTATATCAGGTAGGACCTACCAACATGATTCATCAGGTAGGACCTAACAACATGATTCATCAGGTAGGACCTAACAACATGATTCATCAGGTAGGACCTTGCATGATTCATCAGATAGGACCTACCAACATGATTCATCAGGTAGGACCTAACAACATGATTCATCAGGTAGGACCTAACAACATGATTCATCAGGTAGGACCTACCAACATGATTCATCAGGTAGGACCCAACAACATGATTCATCAGGTAGGACCTACCAACATGATTCATCAGGTAGGACCTAGCATGATTCATCAGGTAGGACCTACCAATATGATTCATCAGGTAGGACCTACCAATATGATTCATCAGGTAGGACCTAGCATGATTCATCAGGTAGGACCTACCAATATGATTCATCAGGTAGGACCTACCAGTATGGTTCATCAGGTAGGACCTAACAACATGATTCATCCTTATCTTCACTGTGCGTCCTGATTTATCCAGGTTTGTATTCAGTTGATCCAACAGACCCATGCCCATTGAAAACACAGTTCAGTTGGCAAGCTCTTAACTGTATTCATGGTCTTATATAGACCCACACTTAAGACAATTCACCTCTGTGCCACTGTTTCTATCCTGTATCTTCCTTTGTCACAAATCGTGTACGTTCTTTGAATCCAGCATTTTTGTCTTTCATTACTTTCCATTGAACTAAAAAATGTACATGAACAGAGAGTCCAGACTAGCTGGTCACTGGCTTTTGTGTGCAAACGAAACCATTGAAGTACAATACTCATGGCGAAGCAATCTCCCTAACTATGGGTTCTTTTCAACTTGGGGATGTTTGGGTTTGTTTGTATGACAGTCTCAGTCTCTGTCTCTCTCTAACCTTTTCCACTCACTCTGATGAAAAATTATCAAATGTTGGAAGTGAAAAATGGGTCTGTCAGGTATAAAAGCCACAGTGTATGTTAACTTGCATTGGCTGTGAACGCTGTGAGATGCAGTAAGTAATAGCTTGGGAGGATGACAGACTGTAGACTCTGCACAGGCATTTTTCCTTTAAAAACAGATGGTTGGGTTGCAGGTTGCCATAAAGTCATTGCCACAGGAGTGGCTGTACTGTGAGACATGGTGCAGTGTGGAGGAGAAGGCTAAAGCCAAAACCATTGACCTGGTGGGTGACCAGTGTGTGTGTGTGTGTATGCATGTACGTGCGTGTGTATGTGTGTATGTGAGAGAGAGAGAGAGAGACAGTGTGTGTGTGTGTGTGTGCATGTGTGTTTGTGTGTGTGTGTGTGTGTGCATGCGTGTATGTGTGTGTATGCGTGTGTGTTTGTGTGTGTGTGCATGTGTGTGTGTGCATGCGTATGTACGTGCGTGTTTGTGTGTGTTTTTTGTGTGTTGGTTTTTTGTTTATGTGGTTGTGTGTGCATATTCTTGCATGGTATCAATAGGAATAGTGTGTGTGAGGTTGACATGGACTTCCGTTGGTCCGGCGTGCAACAACATTCACACAGGAAATGAACATCTGGCAACAAGACAGTTTGTTGCTGACAAAAACCTGGCTAGAAGAATCAGGCAAAAAAAAAAGATTTAATGGAGACAGGAAGAAAAGACAAGCTAAGGGTAGGGTTGTATGCACTCTGGTGAACACTGTGTTTGGGAAGCGCATCCCCAATCATACACTGCTGAAACTTCTGTGTTCAGAGAGTTATACAATCCAAATCAGTGTTGCTACCTATAAATGCTACCAAAACAATCACCAGTGCTAGCTAGTATATGTCACCAAGCAATTGTCAGCACACATAATATGGCACTAAACCCAGCAAGAAGGTATGTCATCCTGCGGTTTCCAGTGTTAAGTGTACGTCAGCATTAGTGTGTGTCATGTAGAAATCACCTGTGTAAGTGTATGTCTGCAATCATCAGCATTAGTGTGTGTCATCCAGAAATCACCAGTGTAAGTGTATGTCAGCATTAGTGTGTGTCATCTAGAAATCACCAGTGCAAGTGTTTGTCAGCATTAGTGTGTATCATCTAGAAATCAGCAGTGTAAGTGTATGTCAGCATTAGTGTGTGTGTCATCTAGAAATCACCAGTGTAAGTCTTTGTCAGCATTAGTGTATGTCATCTAGAAATCACCAATGTAAGTGTATGTCTGCAAACAATCACCATTGTAAGTGTAGTCACCAGTCAGTCACCAGTATCAGTGTATGTCACCAGATAATCTTCAGGGTACCTGTTTGTGGCACAAGGTACTAAATTACACATGTGTGTCACCAAGATATCACTAATCTACATGTCTGTTTCACCAGTTACCAGTGTATGTTTCCAGGTCATCAAGGAATCACCAGTGCATGTCTATATCTTCAGCAGTCACCAGCATACATGTCCATGTCACCCATGCATTCACCAGTGTTTGTGCACTTAGTACCAGACAACCACCTAAGTGCATGTCAATATCATATTTATGAAGCAGTCACCGAGCATTCACCGGTGTTCATGTGCATGCTGTCAAACTATTACCAGATTGCATGTGAATGTCACCCAACTCAGTCACCAATGTAAATGTGTATGTCACAAACGAATCGCTGATGTATACTGCATGTCATTGAACTAGCACCGGCGTGATAAACATGTTAGCAAGCAATCATCTGTGTACATGTGTTTGTCACCAAGCAGTCACCAGTGTATATATTTGCATGTAAGCAAGCAGTCACTGGTGTACCAGGGTACATGTGTAAGTCGCCAAGCAATGACCGGTGGACATATGTATGTCACTCAGCATTAGCAATGTATGTTTGCATGTCACTAAGAAATTGATGTAATGAGCATGTCAACAAACAGTTACCATTGTACATGTAACCACTGTCACCACTGTTGCATGTATGTCGCCAAGTAATTACAAGTATGTATGGTGCAAAAACAGTTGCCAGTGTACATGTGTTTATTACCAAGCAATCGCCATCATCAATTTGAATGTTGATGTACATGTGTGTTGTCCAGCTGTTATCGGCTTGCTCATAGGCATCATCAGTGACTGTGTGGCGTTCACTTGTCTGTGTGCAGTGCAACAACCCGCTGACCAAAGAACCCAAACTGCAGGCAGCCATGCGCATCGTGCCTGAGTGGAAAGATTATGACTACGAGATCAAAGTGCTGTGGGACCAGATTTACAAGACCAACACTAAAGAGCAGATCGAGTACGAGCGTCCTGATATCCCTTTACCAGGTATGGATGTCTGCATGATACACTCATCCCTTTTTCTTTCTATCTAAATGTTTATGCTGTGAGATTGATGGGACTACACCAAGCTTGGTTGGTAGAGGTTCTTTTAAGTTCACAAAGTGTGAAGTGCTTGATACCTCGTTTAATCTTTGTAAAGCCACGATATTGAAAAATTTGCCTGCATTCTGTTTTGTGGTTAGATTGCAGTATAAATAGCTCATTGTCTACCCTGACTGGCTCTTACCCAGAGCTGAGTTTGCTACTGGCTCAGTTGGGAAGGCTGGACCACACAGTTGAGTTCATCCACTTAATGGATGCGTCTCTGAGGGTGTTGCTCAAATCTTCTGACCAACACTGCAGGTGTCTGTATCTCTTGGGCCTGATTGACGCTGTGGATATATTATGAAAGTGAGCATAGAGTACAGCCCTGTCATACAGTCTCAGCCCGGAATGGAAATCATCAGCATCGTCTTCATCATCCTCATTCTCTTTGATCAGCATAAAAAAGTCTAAAATTATGTAGCTGTTCATGCCCTGCTGTCATGTGACCTGTTTCGATGTTCTCTCCAAGTCTATGGCCTTGGTTTGATTCTGTCGGGGTCACCGGTATCTGCAACTTCATGGGGACTGTTGTTGGATGGACGTGGTGGCGTCCTCCAGAGGGAGAACTCACTCAGGCCGGCTTTGCAAGTAAGCAATTATTGTCATCAGTTGGGGGCTTAGTAGATGGTGTCCTGCATATGTTGGATCAGAACAGGCACCACTGGACACCACCGAAGCAACTCAGCAGCAGTGCAGTGTCTCCTTCAGTGGGTTTCCTCTTGATGACTTGACATTGACAGTTCCCTGTGGATCGACATGCTGGGGCTGTGACGGGCCAGACTGGGCTGTGGCTGTGGATGGGGATTATGAACGAGCGGCGTGGGTGCTATGCCACTGAGGTGGCACAGAAGATGGGACACCAAAAAAAAAGAAAAAGGAAAATAGCTCATTGTCCGGGAACTGAACTTCTCTGAGAGTGCTTGTAAAGTAAAATTAACAGCTCTGTGACCCAGATTCGTTCATCCTTTTTGGTCATGGGGGTGACAGCTCAGTGCTGAAGCTGAGATGAATCATCCTGGGCATGGCAACCAGAATCCTGTGCTGACCTTTGCCCTTCCCGCCATTCCACACAGCTGTTACTGGTTTCCTCTTTGTCTCTGGGGATGAGCAACAGAAAGCTATGAGTGAGAGCAGACAGAGGCCATCCTGAGGATGCTGGCCCAGAGGGAACCAGGGGTCTCCATCCCCATCTCCTGTTAACTTTTCTCTGTCTTTCACTTTTCTCACTCTGTACAGAGAGGGGGGTTGGGAAGAGAGGAAGTGTTTCCTAGGTTGGAAAAGGAGCAATAACTGACCTGCAAGCTCAATGTTGTTTACGACATGTACTTCAGGGTTGATTGTCAGTTGACTTTGCTGGTTTATGGGATGTTGTTAATGACATGTACTTCAGGGTTGATCGTCAGTTGACGTTACTAGTTTATGGGATGTGGTTAGCTCCCTGCTGCTCTCCCATTTTGAATTTTTTAGGGTTCTGATGACATGGTGGTGTGTTGCATGCCAAGCAGAAGTATGACATTTGTTTTGGCAGGCAAGTAGGAGAGAAAAATGTTTTCTTCATGCTTACCTGTCCAGACAAATGCCTTTTCTTCTACTACATGAAATGACAGGTCATCCCCCACCCCCTCCCAAAAAAAAAAAAAATGATGTCGAGAGCAGGGAGCTCACTCTACTGGACCTGCGGAATACATGAGTGGTCTCCCTAGAGTGATGCATAATGAGCTCACTTTACTCCATAACAAGTCAGTTTTCTCCTCTTCCTCGTTGTGGAAATATCTTTCTGATGACATGGCAGTGCTGCACTCCAAGCAGAAGTACGGTGCTCGTTTGGGCAGGTAGGAATGAGAAAATGTTTTGTTGTTTTATTAAGGCGTATGCCCCAAAAGAAAAAAGGCAAAAGTGTATCCCTTGAACAGTGACAATCCTTATTCCTTTTGCTATCATTTGTTGTTGCTGTTGTCTGTTTCAGATTTTAAAACGAAGACTGAGTTATGATGGTCGACTGAGAGTAGCTGCGACTGTCTGCGTGGGTCATGAGTGGTAGGTGTGCCTGCGGCTGTGAGGAGACAGGGACTGCTCAGCAACGTGTGACTGTCGTTGGTTTTGTGTGTGGGGAGACTCCAGTGAAGCCCACCACCTGCCCTCCCCAACCCCCCACCCCCACCCTTAATGTCCTCTGCCCTTTCTCAAGTGAACTGTTGACTGTGTCCTCTGTATCATTTCGCTTTAATGGATGTGGTTCCATACTCTGCTTTTCATGTTGATGGTTGGTAAACAAGGTCGAGACTTAACGAACTGCTATTGTAGTTGGGTCTTCAACTAATGTGTCAGATACTGTTTTGAGCAGATTATTGGTTAAACTCATGACATTCATTTTTGTGTGTTTTTGTTTGAACACTTTTCTCACTGTCTTGTTGGAAATGGATTAGAATCTTGATTTTTAGCTGTATCTGTTTTTACTGTTGTTATTGTTTGCTGTCCTTGTTTTCGTTTGTATAAACATACCTGACAAAGTTGAGTAAGAAATATATTGTTAGATGAAATGTTCTCTGCAAGGAAATGTGAATATGCATTCATTTTGTTTGTTAGTTTTTGTGTTTAAGATAAATATGAATGTGTTAAGTATGAATTTCCTTTTTTTTTTTATCATTATGATGATGATGATGATAATTATTATCATTATTATTATTATCATTATTACTATCATTTCCATTTCAAGGTAAAAACTATTGTGATAGAGAAAAACCCATAAGATTAATAATTAGAAAAGAAAGGAATGATTGTATGAATGAGATCAGTGGTGTCACTTTTTCAAGGAATTCCAAAGTGTTTTCAGTGATATGTTTGTAAACTTTGCTATGAAATTGTTCTGGCAAGTTTTGTCTTGTTCTGCAGTTTGGGATTTTACTTAACTCCTGTCGTCAAGCTCTTTTTTTTTTTCTGCCTGTTTCATTTGAAAGTAATAATTTGACAGAATGCACAAGGTGGTTGAGCTATTCCTTTTGATCTTCTTTATGGAATGGAATAATGTGCAATTTTGAGAAGTCTTTATACAGATCAAGGTATCTCAGGTAAGAGACATGGGCAACACTTTTTTTTTTAAGCTTTCTCAGCTTGTATCACCCCATTGGCATTATCGCACGCTGCTGCCCATTACAGCTGCCACATACACAACCACACACAGGTTCGTCCTGTTGCAGCATCAGCAGCCCATAGGGAACAATCAGTGTTAAGCTCTAATAAGGCCACCTACTGGAAGAGACACTGCACTACTGCCCTGTTACTTTGGCTGGCCTCCAGTGTGTGCGTTTTGATCCAGCTTATGCAAGACATCGCTGACTAGGCCATATACTGACGACAAGAACTGCTTAGTCATGGAGCCAGTGTGAATAAGGTTCTCTACCTCGGATTGCCGCCACATGTTTTGGACTCGAGCAATAACTGTGGGTAAAACTCTTCCTTATGGAGAAGGATGTTCCCAAATACTGAACAGTGTTCCTCGTGGTCAGTGCCATGGTTAGTATTGTTAAAAACATTGTTATGTTGGCATTTTTTTTGTGGTCCTTTTTTCTCGTGTCATGATCCATAATGCTAAGAAAGACTTATCTTTTAAACATGAGAATCTTGACCCACAGCGTTAGCTTCCAACAGGGTTGTGTGTGGTCAGGCCTGACAGGGTCACAAACAGTACAACCACTTTTTTTTTTCTCATTTTGAATGGAGTGGAGAGTTGAAGGGGAGCGGGAGGGGCTCTGAACTGTAACCCCTTCGTCCCTCCTATACCTCTCCCAACTTCCTCTGTGGTTGGATGCTGTCTGGCCTTGCTTTGGCTTCCCTTATTTTCAGTTTTGAAAAGTTTTCATCCATAATGCATATATCAAAATGCATCTGTGTCATTGTCATGAGGTGTCCTGATGGGCAACGTCCTGTTCATGTTTTTTAATTACGCACCATCAAAGGTCGCAGAAGTGACTCGGCAGCCGTGCAGAGACTCTTTGGCTGGGGGTCGTAGGACATCCTGCGTATTACTGGTGCTGGGATGATGCCTGGAGCAGTTTGTGTGTTGGCATGTGTGGGACAGTTTGGGGGAGCTGCTAAAGGCAGGGCATAGATGTTGCATATCCAGGAAATGAAAAGAAAAAGTATCCACAAGGGCCCTCCACACACATCGTCACACCTCCAAATTTGTATTTCGTCTCTTGAACAACTCTAAGATTGCCACTGGACCTGCTTGTCTGTCTTCTTACCGCTGAAAAATCAACAACACAAAACACAAAACAGAACCAAAAAAAAAAAAAAGCATGCACATAGAAATAGCACACACAGTGAAGTTGTAGTAAAGGAATGGCACAGATGATAGAAGGCTTGAGAAGTGCTCAGTGTTTGCTATAACACTCAACTAGGGGTAATATTACACACATTTTGAAGTTTGATGAATAGATTTTTATACGCAAAGGGTCGCAGGGATCTGCATTTTGTTTTTTCACTTGTGAGTTTGGATTGGTTTTTACAGATCTGTTCAAAGTTGAAGGCAGTGAAATCTCAGGAGTTGTAGCAACTTGGCTTCATCGACGTAGGTTGTCAAATGCATCAACTCCAATGCATTAACTCCAGAGTTAGTTGTAAAATGCACCAACTCCAGTGCATCAGCTCTGGAGTTAGTTGTCAAATGCATCAGCTCCAATGCATCAGCTCCAGAGTTTGTTGTCAGAAGCATCAACTCCAGAGTTTGTTGTCAAATGCATCAACTCCAGAGTTAGTTGTCAAATGCATCAACTCCAGAGTTAGTTGTCAAATGCATCAACTCCAGAGTTAGTTGTCAAATGCATCAACTCGAGTGCATCAACTCCTGAGTCAATTGTCAAAGGCATCAACTCCAGAGTTTGTAGTCTCTGATTGTTTTTCCCATGCGTGATTCAAGTCCTGACATTACTGTTGGCAAAGAAGCAGTCATGGCTTTGCTTCACTGGCTTTTGCCCTAAAAAAAGAACTGGCTTGAGGCAAGAGCTGGCTGCCAATCTCCTTGAAGAGGTTGACAGAATTAGCAGCAGTGCCATGCTGCCCCTGAGGCCAGTGATCTATTTGCTGCGAACGAGGGTGAACCTTCACGACTGAAAGGTGGCAATTCCAAATCAGTAGAAACTAACTGGTGCTTGTAAAACAAGGTCTGAGGAGACAAAGAAAAAAAAATGGCACAAAGTTTTAGATTATTCTTTGTTCTGGACTTCTTCTTTTTTTTTTTTAAAGCAGCCAAGTGAACATTAGGGGCAACATGCTTTTCAGGTTTTGACCAGAAATCCAGCCTGTGAAAGGTCTGAAAATCGCTATCCATACACAATGAAATTTTTGTGCATTTCAGTTCAAGCCTGGAACAAAGTGACCTACTTCTCTAGTGCTATGTGTGGCACTTTTCTTTAACAAGTCTTGTCTTCTGAATGATGTCAAGCCACATAGCAGAACATTCCATGTGTAATGGAAAAAAAAAAAAACCCACCAATCCCCGCCAGAGTGTCCAAAGAGGAAACTGATTTGTTAAAGATTGTCCACAGAGGAAACCGATTCAGCAAAGGTTGTCCGAAGAGGAAACTGATTCGGCAAAGATTGTTCACAGAGGAAACCAATTCAGCAGAGATTGTCCACAGAGGAAACCGATTCAGCAAAGATTGTCCACAGAGGAAAGTGATTCAGCAAAGATTGTCCACAGAGGAAACATGTTTCAACCAAGAGTAACAAAGGGTAGGAAAACTAAAACCAAGACTCTAGTGATGTGCGTTCTGTTGCATCACATTGCTTCAAAGCCAAGACCTGTACAGTTGGCACTATTACAAAAAGAAGGGCTTGAAACAAAGCAGGCCAGTTCAAAGACAAGACATGTCTGGCAGTGACACTCTGGTCGGTACAGCTCCTCTGTCCAGCTCACAGCCTGAATGCAGCATCTAATGCAGCACATGGCAGGGCAAAGATGGAGCTGGCACCTGCAAATCATGATAATGGGGATAACAACAACAACAACAACAGAATAAAGCTGAAAATAGTGTCACAAACAATTTTTTTTTTTTTTTTTTTTTTGTGGGCGGATTATCAGGCATGCACTAGAATTTGAATTGTCTGACAATGTTCAAGTTTTCAGATGAGTGTTCCTGTTCTCTTTCACTTCAGTTTCATTCCAGTAGATTTGTTTACAACCTTGTTTAGGGATAGGGTGCTCATATTCTTTTGAGTAATATGGATTTAAAGCAGTATATTCCGTTTCACTGGAATACCCACTTGAGGAATAGTTGAACAAATATATTTTGGTCTGGATTGTGCCTGTTTTGTTATGTTTTACATATTAAAACACTGCTTTTGGTGTTTGACTTCCTCTCAGTTGTTTCAGGGCAAGGTGTAATGTGTTACTGATTTGCTCAGCAGCAAACATTGAAGGAAAGATGATGCTTCAGAATTGTGAATGTCACAGTTAGATGTCAGCTTGTCTGATGTTTTTCTCTAGAGTGTGTACTTGAAGTGATCTTGCAGGGTCTGAGTATAGTGTCCGTTCTGGATAGATTAGTTTTATTGTGATAGTATCGGCTGCCATTGTTTTCAGACATGCAGATGTAACGACTTTATGATGACTTTTTTTTTCATTAATTCATCTTCATTCTTGATTCAAATTCACTGATAGCATATCACCCGCATGTATGTGCATGGGGGTGTGTGGATGTGTACATATGTGTTTCTGTGTGAGCATGCGTGCACATATCGGCATTCATACCCATACAGTTATAGATACTTAAATGAACACACACACATACGCGCGTGCGTGCGCGGCACACACACACACACACACACACACACACACACACACACACACACACACACACACACACACTTGAGAGGCATAGATGGCAAGACAGAAATGAATGCATAACTTTTTTCATCCTACGGTTTGATTGTCTGAATAATTTGTTTGGTGGATTATAGCAGTGCTTAGAAATGCAATGTTGATCAAACACATCATTTTCTAAATCATTATTTTTCAATCTTCCTGCTGTCTGTCAACACTTTACTGCACAATCAGAGAAGGGGCACAAATGGTGCTTTCTGCTGTTATGTCCATGTGAAGTTTGAGTACAGAAGAATTCATTCAGTCAGTCCTGCCAAAACATTAGACATCTGGACATGTATTATATTACCTGTGCTGTGATGACACAGTGTGACTTGATTTCTTCCTTTCACTGGATTATCTTCTGCCAACAACAAAAAAAAAGGGGGTGGGGGGAGGGGGGGGGGGGGGGGGGGGGAGGGGAAGAATTGGCTGGGGGGGGGGGGTGGGGGTGGGGAGGGGGGAAGGGAAAAAGTTGATGCAGAAGTTCTTTTTAACTGGTTTATGGAGTATTTGTGCATATGTATTTGTATGTTTACAATACATTCTCTCTCTCTCTCTCTCTCTCTCTCTCTCTCTCTCTCTCTCTCTCTCTCTCTGTGTCTCTCTCTTAGTCTCTCTGTCTCTCAGTTCTTCATGAACAACTAGTTCTGTCACTGGGATCATTGAAACAGGAAAACAAAGGGGGGAAAAGCGCATGCAAAGTGTGTGAGTGTGATGTCAAGTCTTCCCCAGTTCTTTTGCACATGTCAGTGAAAGTAAGAAAGACTCACAGCAGCTATGTTTGACTGAAAAAAAATTGATGGTTGATTGAGAAACAGAGCTACAGTTCCTGTCAAACGAGTGGTCCAATGTATTACAGTGTTGAAGTTACATAATGTTACTGTGTCTGAGTGAACATGATTGAGAGTTGAAC
>JADBJO010009141.1:66013-78666 GCA_016801955.1 Conus betulinus
ATATAACTTGTGGCTACTGGGTTTACTTTCTGCATTTGAAGTATTACTGCAAAAAATGAAACAGCAGATGGTCACCCTAAATATACAATCGACTGTGCCTAGTTCGTAAACTGGAAAGTCTCGTGCGTAGGTTTCTGTGCTGTTCTGCCCAGCCTGTGTGTGTGTCTGTGCACGCGCGCCGTATGTGGTACGTTACATGGTGTGGTGTGTGTGTGTTGTGTGTGGGTGTGTGTGTGTGTGTGTGTGTGTTGTGTGTTGTGTGATGTGTGTGGTGTGTGCAGGATGTTTATGAGTGTGGAGAAATACAGTAGAGAGGAGGGGATGGAGACGGAGGAGAAAGAAAACGAGAAGGCGTGGTCAAGAACAACGCGACTAACAATTTTATTTCAGGGAAAAGGAATATCACATAGTCCCAGTGCCGTTTTCAACCAGGCCTCCAGAAAAAAGACATATCTGCAAAAAACAGAAAACAAATCATCGAACAAATCGCATACAAGACAGCCCACATGAATACATGACAATTCACGATGAATGAAACAATACACTTTTCGAGGAATAAGACAGTGGAGCAGGAAAGAACAGTAATGGGATGGGGAGGAACTGACAGAGAAAATGATGAAGGGGGGGGGGTGGGAGTGACAGAGAGAGAGAGAGAGACGAGAGAGAGAGAGAGAGAGAGAGAGATAGAGAGCGTGCATCTTCGTGTCTATGTGCATACTTGTGTGTGTGTGTGTGGGTGTGTGTGTGTGTGTGTGTGTGTGTTGTGTGTGGGTGTTGTGTGTCTGTGTCTGTGTCTGTGTCTATGTAGTGTGTGTGTGTGTCCTTGAAGAACATTATTTACAGTTAGCCTCTATGTGTCCTAATTGAAATTGATCTTGATTTTCACGTATTGGTTGGAAAGACCGTATTAAAGAGGTTGGTCATGAAACATGCAAATCAGTGGAGACTGGAAATGTAGTGATGATCATTGTCTCGATTGTCACAATAACAGAGTCTTAATAAAAATAAGCCGTTAGCGCTAATGATCTCAATTTATTCAATGATGACACCATTTAGGGTTTTGTGGTATAAGGAGAGATATAAAAATCAAAATGAGACGGTAATACATGCGTAGAACCACCCCCTCTCAGGCAAGGTAGATTGTATTATTTCCTGATTACTGATAATCTGTCTTCTTGTGTGAAGGTGTTTTGAAATTTAGGTATGCTACAGAACGGATCATTCTATTCTACTCAAGCAAAACCTAAATAAACTACTTTTTGCACAAAGTCTGTGCCTACAAAATAAGGGCAATCAGCACTACAAAATGGAAAATGGGAAACAGTGAGTGCAGGCGAAAAATCGAGCGAGAGAAGCATCTCGACGTGCTAGGGAAGATCCAGAGGAAAACGGCCAGAGGCAGGCGGAAGATCGGGCGAGAGACGCATCTCGGTGTGCTAGGGAAGATCTAGAGGAAAGGAACCCAGAGACGGGAAGCAGACCGTGTCCGGGCTGCATCTCAGCGTGCCTGGGAAGAACCACATGAGACGCAAGCAAGGCAGCAAACAAACGGAGAGACCACGAGCCAATGTTAATGCTGCAAAAAACATTGCGTGGCTAAATCACACCCCTTTTCCTACAAGGTTAAGGGCAATAAGAAGAATGGGAATGGAACAGTGAGTGTTCCCACCCCCCCCCCCCACCCCCCCCAATCCCATTCTTCAAAAGTCAAAAATAATATATAGATGTATAATCAATCACACAATTATTCCTCGAAAAAAGATTTTGATTAAGAAAAGAAACAAAGAAAATTAATGAGATCCTATTTCCCACATTATCCAAAATTTTTAGTCTCCCAAATAGGTGAAATGACGTAAAATATTAGACGTCAAACTTCTTTTTCCATTGCAATTTCGTAATTAATGCAATTCCCAAATATGTGCGTGTGTCATATACGTTGCACCACGATCTCCACCAAGAATGCCACCAAAGCGCTCTTCTATTGGGCGCCAAACTACAGGAGTCAAAGAGGGCCAGACGTAACAGGTTTGGGGGCATGCATGTGTGTGAAAATAATAGAATGTAGGAGAGAGAGAGAGAGAGAGAGAGAGAGAGAGAGAGAGAGAGAGAGAATGTGTATTTGGGGGGGGTGGGGTGGGCATGGGAAAATGGGGGGGGGATTGACTGTCAATCAAAACATTAATACATGTTTGCCGTCACGTGAGTATCACAAAGAATGTTCATATCCCTGGCAACGCGGGTGCCCCTGCTAGCATATATATATATATATATATATATATATGGATGTGTATATATATATATATATATATAGCATATGTGGAAAAATCTGGATAGATAGGTGTAGTCGGAAAAATAGATAGGTGTGTGTGCGCGCGCGCGCGTATGTGTGCGTGTGTGTGTGTGCGCGCGCACGCACGTGCGCGCGAAAATTATAGCATTTGCAAGATGAATGATCATGAGAGAGAGAGAGAGAGAGAGAGAGAGAGAGAGGGAATTTGAACGCACTCACGAAAATTTGGGACACTCATGTGTGCACTCACCTGCTTTCCGGCAGGGATGAATCCCTTTCAATCTCTTCTGACGTTCTTAAGCTTGGACGGGCCATGATGGCCACAAAAACAGAAAGTGTAGCACCTCTTGACATGATATTTTAAGTGGAGCATTCCAAACTGAAGAGTAGCATTCTAATGTGAGACAACAAGCCACACTACTCATCAGCAGTATCAGTCGCACGTTGCTTGGCGTACGACACGACAGCGGCCTGAGTAAACAGAAATTCCGATTGCGATCGCGTGGTGTTGATTTTGACGATTCAAAATTTGAAAGAAAATGGCCGACGACAAAACTAACTGATACGGTGATAAAAATCGTGATCCTTTTTTGCAAATTTTCTTCTGTTTTTTTCTTCCTTGCTTCACTGAACGTGTCCACTTTCTAACCAACAAAAAAAAAAAAAAGGAAAAGAAAAGAATTAAAGAAAGACTTTTCGTTTTTCGTTTTGTGCATCATCACAAAGTGTTGCAGCGCAGCATTGTCAACAAACTCCTGGCATGCCGCGCCAAACCATAGCAGCTGGCAGCTCAGCCCAGCCCTCTTACCTTACCTGTAACGTGTTTTGGGGCATCAACTGTGGAAAATGGAGCTTTTACGCTGTTGGTGGTGGTGATGGTTCGTGACTCACACGCATAAAGAAATGTGACTACGTAAGCATACAGTTTTCGTCGTTCTTATGTGTTTGCAGTAGTGCATGTATGCGTGTATATGGTGTGTCCATAGGAAACTTTAACATTGGCGTTTTCTCAACAAATGAAAAGAACTTATGTCACCCAACTTAGCGAAATAATCAAAATTGTTGAGACCTCTCCAATCACCGGCTGCCATTGTGCAGTAGTTAGGGACATGGATTCCAGAGTGGGAGGTTGTGAGTTCGATTCTCGTTAGAGTTATTAATTTGCGAGATTTTTTTTCTGGTCTTGATTTGCTCCAACACAGAGTCGTTTGCTACGAACACTAAATCAAAAAAAGAAAAACAAACAAAAAAACTGATGCCATACAGTTGAGTTTCATTCACTTAACGGATATGTCTCTGAGGGTGTTTGCTCAGGTTCCCTGACCAACACTGCAGGTGTTTGCATCTCTCAAGCCTGCTGGACGCCAAGATGTATTTTGAAAATAGGCATAGAATAACGGCCCCATCATGCAGTCAAGCACCATAGCATGAGCCATCATCTTCTTCAACATCCTCGTCTGGCTATTATGATGACGTCAGCTTTGATTTCCCCTCCAAGACTACACCCTTGTCAGTTGATAAGTGCGTGTTGCGGTTGCCGGGTGCTGGCAAGTGAATGAGAGTATCAAAGGATGGACATGAGCCTTCCAGGGGAGGGCACTCATTCACGCTGGCTCTACAATCAAGTATTGTTGTCGATAAGGGGCTTAGTAGGTGGGATATTGCGCATGTCGGATTATAATAGGCACCACTGAACATGACTAAACAGAGTTGGTAACAGTGCAGTGTCTTCTCTGGAGGGCTGTCTTATGACGACTCGCCAAGTACTGCTCCATGTGGATGAGCAGAGCCAGGACAGCAGCAGGACAAGCCAGGGTCTGGTCTGACTGTGATCAGGGAGCCACGAAATGAGCGGCGTAGTTGTAATACCATAGAGTGGTAGAGAAGATAAGATAGAAAAATAGAAAGACCTTTCCAATAATCCCCTGTAATGTCAAACACAGATTAGCAGCCATTGCAACTTAAATCGCGATGGCCACGAATCTATGATTAACATTTTCAGAAATATTTTAATATGAAATGGATTTTCTGTTCCTCAAGACTGCAGGATAGTTTATGGGTGGCTGCCTAAGAGAATTAAATTTCATGAAAATGTTGTCAGCCGTAGCCAACAGTCCTAATGGACCTTTAATGTGATGTCTGCCCAGCACAGGGGCATATACAGATAAACCTTCTAATGAGTATGTCAACTGACTTACACATTTACCGAAATATACCTTGGTGAATACACTAAGTGAAGCTTTTTCTTTGCAGTGAATCAAGCAAGTGAAATCTGTTTTTAAAAAAAGTATAGAATAGAACAGTGTTTTTTGCTCTAAAAGATGTTTACACTGAACAAAAAGTCACAGAAATGCATTTTTTAATAATAGCCAAGATGACCGAAATTAAACGCTAATCTGTCTGGTTGAGCTGGAAATGCAGGAACCAAGTAAAAGAAATCGGCATCTGTATGACGTAGAATAGCCTCATGTATGATGTCCACTTCGCTCCAAAGTCATTTAGATATCAAACTCCAGTTTTCCTCATTCTGATTTTGAAGTTCAATCATATACTGATCATCTTTAGGCCCCATGTCATAGGTAGACTCATTAGAATTCTTTTTAAATTTTTCAAATGTCTGCCTGTTGCTGCATTTTTTTTTCTTTAACATAGAAATTGATGTTGTGTCGCATTCAATTTGTTCGGCGTTGTTTCTAACCAGCTTTGCTCTGAGCATCTTTGGCATCCCCATAGAGATGGTGCCTGGGGCTGGTTTCTGTCCTGCCTGTTTGGCCGGAAATAATATGTAGTAGCTGAAGATCAAAAGACTGTAGGAAATGCATTCAGGTTTGGTGTGCCCCAGGGCTCCATGCTTGGCTCTGTACTATTCATTATGTGCACAACTCCTCTCACTGGTAGAGCTCAGAAACGTTCAGAAACAAAATGTTTCGCTGATGGCACACAAGTCCATCACTTTTTTATCATCTGAGAACTACAAAGAACTAGCTGAAACACTTCAAGAATGCTTTAAGAAGTCAAAGTGCGGTTGAAACAGAACAACTGAATATCAATGATGATAAAACAAAGGTTATTAGATTATCTAATGGCACTTCATCGGCAATGTTCCATCTCTTCCGATAACGATTTCATTAAACAACATTATCATTGAATTTCCTCACACAGTTCGAAATCTTGGCTACCATTCAATATGATCTGACAATAAAACAACATGTTATGAAACTATTTCAAGTAGCATAGTTTGAGATCAGACGCATCAGTTCCAATCGCCACTATCGAATAGCTGACGCAGCCAAAAAGCTAGTAAGCTCTTCCTCCTGTCTAGACTGGACTACTGTATTACCTGATAGCTAACCGTCTTTTGACACTCACAAAACCACCCCTAACAGGTCCACGATGCTGCAGCCAAGGAGGACGAGAGCTCTTTGTGAGGGAGAACTCTGATGGACAGGAAGGACAGCCACTGACCAGAACGTATGAATGTTGGTCATGAACTGTCTTGCTACGATACTGACCTTGTGAGCTTCAGCGGGACACTTGTTCAGAGACTGGTCAACTTTCTAAGTGGTGTAGGTTCACTTTGTTCTGGAGAGGAAAGGCCAGAGATGAGCCACGAGAGGCTGCTGTTGGATTTGTCATTCAGTCGTCGCTAGTCAGTCAGCTGGAATCACTAGAGGATTAACAACTGGCTTATGACCACTACTCGCTGGTGGCTCCTTTTGGACACTTATCTGTGCAACTACCTCTACCATGGTTTACCATGATGAAGCCAAGGAGGCCTTCCATCAAGATCTCAGCAGTATCCTCCATTCACCACCACAAACAGACAACTGCTCCTTCTTGGTGATTCTAAAGCTCGCTTTGGATGCCACCACCCCACCGGCTTGGCCCAGTGCCTTAGGTCTGCATGGTCACGGTCAGGATAATTCCAGTGGACCTCAACCACCCAGCTTGGCCAAGTGTCTTCTTGGCGATTCTAACGCGCTCTTTGGAAGCCACCAGCCTGCTTGGCCCAGTGTCTTAGGTCTGCATGGTCACGGTCAGGAAAACTCCAATGGACTTCTGCTCACCTTTTGTGCTGAACAGGGCCTCGTCATCATCACCTTTCTCATAAAGCTCCAAGATATCCATGAGGTTATGTGTGGATGAACCCAAGATCAAAACACTGGCACTGGATAGACCACATCATCAAAAGGCGCTGAGACGTTCAAGATATCAGCATTACCAAGGCTACAAAGGGAGCGGACAGCTGTCTTGCAAAGATCTTTGCCCAGGCAGCTAGGACCCTAAGGCAAAGTGGTGCGCATTCAGAGACGTGGTCTACAACACTGCAAACCAGACTCTAGCACACCCCAAGAGGAAACATCAGGACTGGTTTGACAGAAATGATGCAGAGATTGCAGAACTACTCAAACTGAAACGTGAAGCACACGCAGCGCGGCTTGGTGACAGATAATCTCAGTCAAAACACAATCATTTTAAGCATGTATGCAGCGAAGTCCAATCCAAGGTCAGGAATATGGACAGTTTGTGAGCAGCTAAGGCGGATGTACTACAGGGGCATGCTGACCAAAAAATGCTACTAAGCCTTTCTTCTAAAGGGTTCAAACAGACTAAGACTATGGTCCATCTTGAAATGCAATGACTCCAATTCGATCCTCTAAAGGTACACTCCTGACAAAGAAGGGAGACATACGGCAGCGCTGGACAGCCCATTTTCATCCAACTCCTCAACAGACCTTTTCGTATAATAAAAAGTCATCCAGAACATGTCACAACACCCAGTATTTGACTCCATGGACGAACCTCCGATGCTGGAGGAAACAATGAAAGCCATCAACCAGATACAAACAGAGAAAACTCCGGGACCTGATGGGATTCCTTCAGAAAAATGTTCAAGTAAAGTAGTGACATCCTCGCTTAGAAATTCACTGACCTACTTCGACACTTCTGGAAGTGTGGCACTCTGTCTCAGGACGTCGAGGATGCTAACGTCATCCACCTGCACAAAAACAAGGGTGACAAGAGCGCATGTGACAACCACAGGGGAATATTCCTACTCAGCATCACGGACAAGACTTTAGCGAGGATCCTGCTGAACAGAATCACACAGATGCCGATTGATGATGTGGTTCCAGAGAGCCAGAGGCAAACACGACACAGCAGATATGATTTTCACTGTCAGACAATGACAAGAAAAGAGCTTAGAACAGCATCACAACTTGTTCCTCCACTTTGTTGACCCCAATAAGGCTTTTGACACAGCGACCACACCAGGTTTATTGTCCATTCTATCCACACCAGGCTGCTCCCTTTGCCATGGTGAGGTCCTGTCACGACAGCATGATTGCCACAGTTGTGGAAAATGGAGATTGTCTGAACTGCTTCCGGTCACAAATGGAAGCAAGATATGTCCTGGGCACCGGCCACTCTTCAATTTGCTTTTTGCAACTATGCTTGCATCAGCTTTTTTTCCCGCACTGCAGCAGGTATTACCATACGCTATCGTATGGATGGACGTCTTTTCTTATTGCAGCGCCTGAAAGCTGAAACTGAAATCCTTAAGGCAATCATTCGCGACCTGCTTTTTGCAGATGATTGTGCCTGCCCACATAGAAAAGATGTACAGCATACTATAGAATGCTCCATCAGCCGCAAGAAAACTGACGTAATGATGCAAAACGCACCTGCAATCACACATCCGGAATCTTCTCTTACAAGCCAAGGCACTGAGCTGAATAATGTGGACAGTTTCACATAGTGTGCAGGTGCTTCTCCTCATCAGGACGCCTTGACAATGAGTCGTATTGCAAAGGCCAGCACTTGCTTTGGTCGGCTGCCGACAAATGTGATAGGAACGAGACTTAAAGCGTTGCGCGCGCGCGCGCGCGCGCGTGTGTGTGTGTGTGTGTGTGTGTGTGTGTGTGTGTGTGTGTGTACGTGTGTACGTGTGTGCACGCGCGCGCGGGAGTGTGTGTGTGTGTGTGTAAGCCGATGTGCATGGAAATGCGCCTTGCGAGTGTTGTGCCAAAAGCATAATTAGTTATGAACCAACTTGCCAGGTCTAAAGGTGATGTACCAGCATAGTTCGGTGTTGAAACAGAAAGAGTCAGAGCGACTGACAGACGATCTGAACGTGCCAACACAGTTCATGCCTTTCACCATGAGAGAGAGAGAGAGAGAGAGAGAGAGAGAGAGAGAGAGAGAGAGAGAGAGAGCAAAGAGACAAACGGACTACTACCATTCTCTCCCCTGCATTCGACTCTATCCTTTCTTTTGTCCAGTCACACATTAAATGTTGGCACACACGCGCACGCACACACACACACACACACCCACACACACACACACGCACACGCACACACACGAACAAACCACGTTTCTCGTGTGCCCTCCCCCCAAAGCTGTGGCAAGATGGCGTCTCCTTCATCCCCCCAACTTCCCCCCACCACCATCCCCCCACTCCCCACACCCCACCCCACCGCCCCTGTCCTCCCTCCAACTGTATCCACTTTCCGATATTCTCACTAGACAAAAAAATCACTGTACTCATGCAGACATGTGCAGCCACACCGTATTTCAGCATCCAAAGAGAATACAAAATTACACCCGTCCCTCCCCCCTCCTCCCCCCCCCTTCCTCCACCTGGCTCCTTCCTCCTCCGTCTTGTCTCCTCGTCATGTCCAACCTCTCTCACCAACGTATTATATTCTGTTTTTCAGACAGCTGTGACTGTGCGGGCCTACCGTCCCACGGAAAGTTTATGGTTAAACAATCACCTCAGACCCCTTTCTCCCTGAAGAAACTTATCCCTGAAGCTGACAGACAGACACACACACACAGACACACAGACACACTTACACACACACACACACACACACACACACACACACACACACATACACGGACACGCACCACGCACACACACACACACCACACACACACACACACACACACACACACACACACACACACACACACACACACCACACAGCATACGTGCACACCGACATACAGACAGACAGAGACAGAGAGACAGAACCTGACACAGACACAACAATTTTTATTGACATGAACAAAAAAAAGCCCTGTTGGCAAAGGGGGTAACAGTTAATAGACTGTGAAAAAGAGATGTGTAATGAAAAAAAAGAAATCGAAGAGTTCAAGAAATAATTCAGATTCACACTGGACAACACCCACCCACTCTCAAACATATACATGAGAGAGAGAACACACAGACAGAGAAACACAGAGAGAGAGAGAGAGAGAGAGAGGGGAGAGAGAGGGAGAGGGAGAGGGGGGTGTAAAAACCAAGCAAACAAAAAACCACTTCTTAACAGCTGATTTGCGGGAATGGCTCAGTCATGTGAGGCTGACTCACGTCTGGGTATTCTTCTTCCCCACTCCAAACCTCAACCACCACTACCACCACCACCGCCACCCTTCCCCTGATCCCCCAGCTTCTCCCCCTCCATGCGTGCATTGCAAAGAAACACATTTTTTCTTGTTTACTTTCATATGAATTAAGTCCACCGTTTTTGTGGGTTAGCTCGCCAAGTCATGAATTGTATGCTGTTTTTGTGTTGTGAATTTGAGAAGAGAACAGACACACACACACACACACACACACACACACACACACACACACACACACACACACACACGCACGCACACGCACACACACACACACCACACACACACACACACACACACACACACATACACAACACACACACACAAACACATAGAAAGTATAAATCGATTAAAAAATGAACGTAAACGTAATGAATTAAGAAAAACAGAAAAGAAAACACACACACACACACACACACACACACACACACACACACACCCACACACACATCTGTGGGGCGAGGGGATGGGGCAGTACTTGAAGAGATTCAAAGAAAAGCAGAATGTCAAATCAAGTCAATCTCATAAAATAATGAAAACACTAATGATGCAAAATACAATAACATGAGCACACACATATATAACAATCTTCTCAAGTTTCAAATCTAATGAGTTTGTAGTCTGCATCACTATCACGTTCCATTTAGGTATTGGATCGGAGTATCCAGTGTTTGTTATTAACTAATGTTCTTTTTCGCTGTTAGCCACTGTAGTAGGATGTCTGCCACTGAAACCTTGGTAGCACGCTTTTTTTTTCTTCCGAAGAATCCCCTCTCAAAGATAAAAAAACAAAAAAACGGATTCGTGTCAGCTAACTGCATCAGAAAAACAGATGCCAGCAAAATAAAAGTATTTGAGAGAAAGGAAAGAAGAGAAAGTTCCCCTCTGCTAGACTACCCTACAAGGGCACAAGAGAAAAAAATATATATATATTTTAAAAGGGAGCCTGGTTAAACCCCTCACCTGCCTAAAAACCAATCCTAGACAACCCCCAAACCAACCCAAGGAGAAAAAAGGGAGGGACAATTCCTATAATCAAAACAGGACCTGCAAAATCACTCACACTCTCAAAAAAAGGAAAACTACACTATATGGCGAGCAGGCCTGTCAGACCTCAAACAGGTTAAGGTGACATAATACAATGAATACCTGGTAGATACTATGAATATAGTAGGCTTATAAGCATGCACATAAACACACTGACAGGACACTTGACAGAGACAGGCAACAGTCACGACATGGACATGAACACATGACCTTTCAGTTTATGTCCCTGGCGTGTAAACAGAACCCCTGACAGCCCAATCCAGCGGCGAACTCAGGGTAGGTCGATCCCCGCTGGGACGATGCGCTGAAGTCCGAGGGGTCTTCACAGGCCGAGTCGTGGGCCCTAACTGATTGGCACCAAAATGCGCAGACTGGACAGCTCATAGCTTGGTGGTGTGCTCGAAACTGGTCACTCTCGAAAGCTCACACAGCCTGTGCAGGACGAAGGGAAGAAGAGGAGGAAAAACACCCCCTGGCCCGTACCAGCGAAGGTAGGCCAGGCCGACAGCTGGTTTGAGGGGAGGGTGAGGGGGCTTCGTGTGCAGAGGTTACTAAAACATGTGTGTGTCGGTGTGTGGGTGTGTGTGTGTTGTGTGTGTGTGGGAAGAGGGTGGGCATGTGGAGTTGGGGGCTTGGGGGGAGGGGAGGGGGAGGCACTGACGCGTTCATTCTGCTCTGTTTACTACAATGCATTCTTCTTTTCTTTTCTGTTTTTTGATAGATCATTTTCTGGTCATATTCTTCTTTATGTGTATTGCACACATGCACACACACATACATGTACGTACACACACGCGCGCGTGCACAGATATCTACACACAGGCTTGCGAGCGCGCACACACCTATGCACAGACTTGCGAGTTTACGAACTACGCACAGTCGATGGTATACTTGGGGTGACATCTGCTATTTCATTTTTTCATTTATATTTCAAATGCAAAACGTAAACAAGTTGCCACAAGTTATTGCTCTCTCTCTCTCTCTCTCTCTCTCTCTCTCTCTCTCTCTCTCTCTCTCTCTCTCTCTGATTATACAAATCTTAACGTCAATTAACGTGCAAAATCGTCGTCTCCTTTTATCATCACATCAGTACACAACTAGAAATGAGCTAGAACCAGTCTGCATGGCCATGCAAAGAAGGACTCCGAATCTGTCACCTTAATATCCAACATGCAGTTAACAAGACATCAGATATATCAACACTGATTTGGAATCATGGTAAACCTTTTCGTATCTTAGGACTCTCTGAATCCAGATTAGCTGCACACTTTAGCGACAATGATGTAACTATTTCAGGATACAACACAATCCGGAAAGATCCTTCACTTGCGAAAGAGACGGGTCTTCTTATCTACTTCAGCGAAACCCTTAGCTTCAAACGACTTCTACACCTAGAAAGTAACAGTGTAGAATGTGTTTGGATAGAAGTTAAGCTGAAAAGAAACCTTCCATTTTGGTTGGATTCTGTTACAGGAACCCAGCTGAAAGAGTAAACTGGGTCGACAAATTTATTACGATGATGGATGCAGTCTCGCTAGAATCCAAGGAAATCATTTTACTTGGAGACTTTAACATAGACCTTCTGAAAGTACAAAACCAGTGGACGCAAACATTCAGTCTATTCAATCTGCATCAGCTTCACTGAATCTCCAACGAGAGTCCCACCAAACTCCAAGACACTTATCGACCATATTTATGTTTCAGATAAAATTAACATTACAGAAGTCTGCGTCCCTTGTTCTAAAACTGTAGTGATCATTATCCAGTGTGTGTCACATGGTCCAAAAAAGGAGTAAAAATTCCCCAAAAACGGGGACACAAGACAATGACCTATACCGTTGCTTTACAAGCTTTTAACAACCAAGACTTTCTACATGACTTGCTCAACTCAAATCTCTCTTCAGTT
>JADBJO010009142.1:2500-7500 GCA_016801955.1 Conus betulinus
CAACACCAAGGTGCTCTGTAAGTTGCTGGAATGGTGCTCGGTTACTTATAGTTGGAATTCATTAGTTTGTTTATATATATATATATATCTATATATATATATATATATATATATATATATATATATGTGTGTGTGTGTGTGTGTGTGTGTGTGTGTGTGGGTGTGTGAGAGAGAAAGAGAGAGAAGAGAGAGAGAGAGAGAGAGAGAGAGAGAGAGAGAGAGAGAGAGAGAGTAAACGCAGAATCTTATTCTGTTGCGCCATATGTATGTATGCATGCATGCCTACATGTATGTATGAATGAATGAATGACTAAGCTAAACGACAGCTTACACAAGATAGACAGGATATGTTTTTGAAACACTAGTCTGGCAATGACATCACAAAGCAGAATCAAACTCTTGTTCCTGGACACCTCAGGAGGCTTAACGTTGACTGAAGCCCAAGGGTCACTCTCCTTGAACACAGCCTCAAGAGTCCACCTTCCTGACAGCATCCCTGAACAAGTCCCAGAGTCACTCTCCTCAGCACAGCCCCGAAAGTCCATATCCCTGACAAGCTCCAGAGTCACTCTCCCTGAACACAGCCACGAAAGTCATTCTCCCTGAACAAGCTCCAGAGTCACTCTCCCTGAACACAGCCACGAAAGTCATTCTCCCTGAACAAGCTCCAGAGTCAGTCTCCCTAAACACAGTCCCAAGTCAGTCTCCGTGAACATAACTCCAGAGTCCCTCTTCCTGAACGTAAATCAGGGTCACTCACACTGAACACAGCCCAGGAAGTCACTCTCCCTGAACACAGCTCAGAGTCACTCTCCCTGAACACAGCCAAAGAGTCACTCTCCCCGACACACCGCCCGAAAGTCACTCTCCCTGAACACAGCCCAGAGTTACTCTCACTGAACACAGTCCGAAAGTCACTCTCTCTGAACACCGCCCCAGAGTTACTCTCCCTGAACACGGCCCCGAAAGTCACTATCCCTGAGTACAGCCGCAGAGTCACCTTCCCTGAACACAGCCCCAGAGTCAATCTCCCTGAACACAGCCCCGAGTCACTCTTCTCCTGAACACAGCCCCAGAGTCACTCTCCCTGAACCGAGCCCTACAACTCACTCTCCCCTGAACACAGCTCCAGAGTCACTCTCCCTGAACACAGCCCCAGAGTCACTCTCCCTGAACACAGCCCTGAACCCCTTACAGGTGGGGTCTCTCTTGTGTCCGTGCTCTTTACTGGGAAAACAACAGGACAGGACAATGAAGATGGGCCACATGACTAAAACAAAAGGATCATGTTTATAACTGAGGTATGTAGATGAATGTTACAGAACATCTAGATGTATGAGGATATCTACTGCAAACATTTGATATCTTTTATTCAGATTGTGTATTACTTTGCTTCAAATTAACAACTTCTTTTCCTACTACCATTTCGTTTCTCAACACCCCCACCCCCCCGTCTCTGTCCCTGTCTGTCTCTGTCTCTGTCTCTGTCTCTGTCTGTCTCTGTGTCTGTCTGTCTCTGTCTGTCTCTCTCTCTCTCTCTCTCTCTCTCTCTCTCTCTCTCTCTCTCTCTCTCTCACCTCCGTAGCTTCCCTTGCTCGCAGCCAGCAAGACGCTCTTTTCACCAGCAGCAAAACATTGCAGTGTTTACTAAGAAAAAAAAAAAAAAAAAAAAAAAAAAAAGATTTCCGTCAAACATGCCTGCATGAACAAAACACAATATAGACCTGCTGCATGCAAAACGCCATATAGACTTACTACCTTCAAAACACAATATAGACCTACTACGTTTGACCTACTACGTACAAAACAAGCATCAGCGTCTTAGGGCCAGCGGAGAGGTTTTTGAATGGAGTACTGACTTTAGCACAGGGCAGAACACGGGTAAGGTCAGTGGGG
The DNA here is from genome assembly GCA_016801955.1 of Conus betulinus. NCBI lineage: Eukaryota > Metazoa > Mollusca > Gastropoda > Neogastropoda > Conidae > Conus > Conus betulinus. The sequence continues at coordinate 4,397 of JADBJO010009142.1, forward strand.
AAACATAGAGAGAAGTGTGCTAGAAGCCATGTCCATTGTCAGTCAGACCAATGAAAGCTGTGTGGGAGAGGAGTAGTAATGACCACACGCATCCTTGACTAGTTGTGACCCTGTGGTGTCTTGTGTTGCAGTGTGGAATTCACGGAAATCTGCCAAGATCTTCGACATCGTCAGGATGCCGTATGGACGAAAGCCAGACCTCTTGATCTGATGAAAGGTGTAGCAATTTCGAACAATGTCACCATGCTGTAAAGACGAACACCTTGAATGAACACATCGCTTCTTGCTTAATTCTGCAATAAGCTAAATTAGTTAGGCTCAGATAGAGACGAACTATGATTTAAAAACTTCTGAATGAACAACGTCTGCAATAACGTGTTGTTTCTGCTTACGGTTTGATGTCTTGCTAAATAGATAAACAGTAGGACCAACATTTTTGCAACGTCAAGATGATCAATTTTGCTAAATGTTTTAACATTATAATTGTGTGCTGCTGAATATTTTGGAGCGACAGTTCAACCGATGTTCTTTCCCTCGTCTCATGCTCTTCCCCGTATAGAGAATTAACGTTTGTCTGTGATAAAAAGTAGGACTTTTAAAAATTCCCTATGAAATGTAAAAAGTGTGTATATATTCATGAAAGTTTTCAGTTGCTGACAAATATTTCTTAATGTTCTGAACTGAAAACAAGTTACCGAGCAAGTTTTGAACAGTTAAAATACCGCGAGTGCGAAGATAGAATAAGAAGCAAATGCTTTTCCATTCTAGCTTAAGAAACTTAGAAACAGCTTTACCAGCTCAAACGTTCTTTGTGCTCACAAGGTCTGTACATATTTCGTGATTACTGCCCGTCTTGCGCAAATTGGCCAGCTTCTTCTTCATATTGAAATGTTCTTTTGGCGCCAGAGAGACTAAATCAATATCTAACCTACTTAACGGTAGTAGTACGTACCCCAAACAAACGCGTCAGCGAACCCATACAAGCTCAACCATGGATGAGAACCTGTCCCGCGGATACTGCCAACTCAACTCGCCGCAGATCAGCCGGAAGTGGAAGGGGGGGGTGTCGACGCGGGACAACGTCACGCCCCCACGTGACCCGTGCAGCTGCGTGTACCTGGCCCTGGTGCTGGCCGGGGCAGGGTTCCTCTTGCCCTACAACAGCTTCATCACCGCCGTGGACTTCTACCAGGAGCGGGTACCCGGGGTCCACCATCATCTTCGACATGAGTCTGACCTACATCGTCGTCGCCTTCATCAGTGTCATCATCAACAACGCCTGGTCGAGGTGAGTGGGTTGGATTTTATCTGTGGGATAGTTCTCATGCAAATTGATAGTGTGCGTGTGAGAAAAGTGGGCGGAATGTTGGGGGTGATGGTGGTGGTGGGTGGGGGGGTGGGAGTAGGGAGTGATAATTGGTGTGGGGATTGGGAGTTTGGGGGGTGTAGCAGTGTGCATGCATATATGTGTGTGTGTGTGTGTGTGTGTGTGTGTGTGTGTGAGAGAGAGAGAGAGAGAGAGAGAGAGAGGAGAGCTCATATCTGCACTTTGCGCGTTTGCACGTAAACCTGGCCCAGTTACAGCTCAGGCAGTCATGAATCTCTCTGTCTTGCCTGTACAAGGTTCTGAAAGTAGTTCAGGCCCTTTGGTCGTACACCCAGGACCTCTTCATTTTTGGAGTTCCACCCTTCAGTGTTCACTGCAACGTCCACTTTGTGTTAGCCGCGGATGCATTTCAGGGCTAGCTTTAGCTTTGTCTGGCGGCAGTCAGTGAGTGCAGCATCAATGAGACCAGATGGAACACCGACACAATTTCTCGTGTACTTGATTTTGGCTTGCGTTCATGCCATTGTTCCAGTTCTGATACCGCACAGCAGTAGAGACCAGAAGAGCTTTCGGATCAGCGTGAACAGCACACACCAGACCTTGTACTTATCAGGGTGGCCGCACTGGTCCGGTATTTGCAGGCTTTCTTCTGCCAATTGCTTGGTTTCTTTCCCGCTCTTTGTATATCTTAAAGAGCTATGACACGACCTTGTAAGGCTCATGAGCAGTTCTTCTGTCACTGTTGGAATAGCTTGGTTGGCTACAGTGTAAGTGTTTCAGTTATTTTTTCCTTTCGCAGGGACAAGCTTTAAGATTTCTTGATTAAAAGCAACTTACTCCTATGGCAATTCGTGTCTTGTATTTTCCTTAATGGAAAGGACGGCTCTGCATTTAGAAAAGGCATTTGGTGTTTCATCCTAAGGACTGTCGGATCTGTACCTCTCATGGCTGGATTCAAAATGACCTTCATTGCCAATACAAACAGTACTGGAGACATTGAGCGGCCAGTTTTTCTGTGCTAGTTTTCAAATGGACTCAGTCTGTTGTGCATTCGTTTGTGGACAGCTTCAGTAAGAAGCCATGGAAGTACTTTCTCAGAATCTCTCGACAGGATTTCTTTCAGACTTGATAACGTGATTAGGGCCAGTTGATTCATCGTGTTTGAAATGACCCATATTCATTTGTCAGACCAAGCCACACCGCATCGTGGGATCATTTGTCTGCCTTAGCTCTTTAGGATGCTTCCAAATCATAGCATGTTATACACAGCCTATACTCCCTCCCGGGATGCCTCCTTTCTGGACTAACAAATCCGAGTGTTCTTTTTGTGTGAAGTAGTTATTCAACCTGGTCCATACAATAAAGAAGAGTTTCTACTATACGTTCGTAAGTGATATTGGTCCGAACTGGTTACCTGTCTTATCAGATGACACTACTGTTCATTCTTCTGAATCTTTGGGGCGTACATGATGTGGAACATTAACATTTTAGAGCACACTCCATGAAAACTATTGTTCAGAGAGGTCCCACCTGGTGTGATCTTTGACTTTCTGAAAGAGGTTAACATTGTTCATCTGATCGAAGATTTTACGGAAGAAAGATGTCTAACAAAATTTCCGGTGTGTTTTAGAACGTGTATTTTAAAGGGTTGTGTGAATGAGTTTTTTTTTCTTTTCTTTTTTTTTTGTGGTGACTTGTGAGTTGACTTCAACGTAGTGATAGGACTGATATGTCCCTTTGCGGTCAGCTGGGCTATAAGCAACACTACCCTACTTTA
>JADBJO010009142.1:17500-20000 GCA_016801955.1 Conus betulinus
GTGTATAATCTTGTGGAAATGGTCGTGTGCCAGTTGTTATTCGTCAATCCTATTCGTATGGCTGTCCACTATACTAAAGCCCGTTCTGGTTTTTTCAGGCTTGGCAGGGGTACTGGTGTCCACCAACCGAATTCTGACCAAAGCGTTGCTGAAGGACCAGCGCATCAAACACCATCATCTTCTTCGGCCTCTCCCTCACCATCCTCCTCGCCTGCTTCGTCACTTCCACATCAGCAGGCGCTCCAACTTCGTCAAGTTCTACGTGACGTTGTGCAAAGGGAGCACCGAAAACCGTGACGAAATGCGCAAGAGGCTGACGTCACGGCCCTCTTATACAGAGGACGTAAGCTTAGTAAGAGGTGTTTCTTGTTTTGCTATGGGCAGCTTCAGGATGTGTGTGTGTGTGTGTGTGTGTGTGTGTGTGTGTGTGTGTGTGTGTGTGTGTGTGTGTGTGTGTGTGTGTGTGTGTGTGTGTTGATGAAAGAGTTAATTTCAGTTTGATTTTGTGGTCCGTGTTTGTCACCTCTTCACCCTCAAGTGACATTAGACAACAAAAAAAAAAAAAAAGAAAAAAAAAAAAGGCATGTGAGAGATTCTTTAAAGTGTTGAGTGTTTTTGAGTAAATGTAACATCAATGCCATTCTTAAATTTTAGATTCTACAAACACAAATAATCTCAACATTATCAACAACGATCAAAGAAAAAAATACCAACAGAACTAGAATGCAAAGTTTCTGAAAACAGCTTAAGAAGATCAAGGTCCTTAACTTATTTTCTGTAATGTTATTGGATTTTCGATGGTTGAGCGCAGTACCTCCATTTTTGAGCATTTGAGCTTTTGATGCAGGGACAGTGCAGAAGCAAATGATTTCGTAGAAATTTGACTCCCCCAAACACAAATAATATCTTTACAAAAATTTGTTTTTGAGGGCATTTAGGACGAATTTTTAAACATCAAAGACGTAATTGATTCTGGATTTAATTTGACTTAAACTCTTAATTATCATATCCGAATGCAGTATATCACAACAACTTTTACACAATTATGTAAATATGTATTGTGGTGTGGTGTTGTGTGTGTGTGTGTGTGTTGTGTTGTGGGTGTGTGTGTGTGTGTGTGTGCCGAGTATAATTTTGTGCACGTTTCATGTCGTTTGTTTTTGAAAGAGATTCAAAAGAAGGGACTGGTCGAAAGTCTCTCTCCTCTGTCTCCTCTTCGTCGTCCTCTCCTCATCATCCCCCCCCCCCTCTCTCCTCTCCTTTCTCTTTCTTCTTGGCTTCTTCCTCCCTTCTCCTCTTTTCTTCTCTTCTCTCCTCCTCTTTCCTTCTCTTTCTTTCTCTCTCCTCTCTCTCTCCTCCTCCTTAGGCGCCCTCTCCGCCTTTCCTCCCTTGTAATGCTCCTTCTCTATCCCTCCTCCTCTCTCCCCCGATCTCTCCTGAGGGGCGCAGGCTCTACTCCCTCTCCTCCTTCTCTCGTCTCTCCTCTCTTCTCCTCTCCATCCCCTCACTCTCTTTCTCCGTCGCTCTCTCTGCCCCCCTTCCTCCTTCATCCTCTCTTCTCTCGCTCCTCCCTCCTTTCATGTCTCTCCGTTCTCTCTTCTCTCTCTCTCTCAACCGCGGCTCTCCTCTCCTCTCTCCTCCTCCGATCTCTTCCCCCCCCCACACCCTCTCTCTCCCTCCTCGCCCCCTCCCTCTCCTCTCTTCGCTCTCTCTCCTCCCTCCACCCCCACCCCGTCTTTGCTCTCCCTCTCTCCTCTCTCTCCTCTCCTCTTCTCTCTCCCTCCTTCTTTCCTCTTCTCTCTCTCTCTCTCCCTCCTTCCCTCCTTTCTCTCCCCGTTTCTGGTCTTCTCTCTCCTTCCTCCTCTCCTCCCCTCCTCTCCCCTCTCCTCTCCTCCTCGACTCTTCTCGTCTCTCTTCTCCTTCTCTTTCTCTATTTTAGAAATTCCCAGTTCTTCCCCCAAACTACAAATCTCGATCCTCTTACACACTCCTCTCGGCCCCTCTCTCTCCGCTCGTCACTCTCTCTCTCCCCCCTCCTCCTCCTCTCCTCCCTCCTCTCTCTCTCCCTCTCCCCCCCTCTCCATCTCTTCTCTCTCCAAATTTTGTTTTTGAGGGGCACCCCCTCTCGCCCGTCCCTCCCCTCTCACTCTCTTCTTCCCTCCTCCTCTCTCCTCTCTCTCTCTCCTCCCTCCCTCTCTCTCTCCTCTCGTAACGAATCGTTCATTCCTCCTCCTCTCCCTCTCTCGTCGCTTCCTCATCTCCTCTTCGTCATCTGCTCTGGATTTAATTATCCCTTCTTAAACTCTCTATCTCCCTCATATCTCTCCCTATCCTTCAGTAATCTTCTCTCGCCCTCCCCATTCTCTCTTCTTCGGCCCGCCAACATTATGCCCCTCCTCCTCCTCCCCTCTCTCTCTCTCTCAACCCTCTCTCCCATCTTCTCTCTCTCCCTCTTTCCTCTCCTCGACCATGTCAAGGGAATTAATACGCATGTGTCGCC
>JADBJO010009142.1:27500-33719 GCA_016801955.1 Conus betulinus
CTGAACGCCTTTTCTGATTGCGTCTTCCAATCCGACTGACTGTCTCTAGAAACTAACAACAACAATTAAACTGAAGTTATAGCAATCACAGTCAACACATAATGAGAATAATTACTGATCGGATGATTAACCAGCCACTCAGTGTTCCCAGTGTCTCTCAATTGGGGTCAGGGGGGGATTTGGTTGCTAAATAACTGTCCTGTCTCAATAACGGAAAATACAATAACCAAGAATGGAATAACGAGGATCGATGATTTGATATTCAGCATCGTTAGCATTCTATAATTACGCCAGTAGTATCTCTTCGAAAAGAGGTGTGTCTTTCTTTTTTTTGTTCTGATATATGATGATATGGTAATGGTGATGATGATGAGAATTTTCGATATATGTGCTTCTATAATTATTATGATGATCTAAGCAACATGATAGTAATCCCCGGTTAAATTAATAGTCATAATAACATATGATAATGATTCCTCGTAATGGTGATACTCCGAGCTCAAGAATGATATTCTCCTATATAACACCACTAAACAAACCAATTACAGCACACTAATATCTGGTCATCATAAGTCTGAATGTCTTCTTCACTTCTTTGGACTCGCGTCCTGATTCGATTGCAAGCGTTTCTCAGTGGCCTACTCCCACATATCGCTTACAACAACAATGCACGACGGACTACTTGGCTTACCTGCTGTGGCTGCGGTCTACGATGATGACGATATGATGTTGTGATGACGATTATGATGTTATGATGACGATGATATGATATGATCAATGATGTTGATGATGATGTTGATGAGGATGAGACGATGATGATGATTACTGATGATGATGAGATGATTATTATGATTGATGAGATGATGCTGTTGATGATGATATGATGACGATGATACGGATGATGATGATTATTTGATGATGATGATGACGGAACGGTAATGGTTGCTTTCCTTTCACCCCCGCTTTAGCAGAGACTTTTGACCCGAAAAACCGCGCCGCTAAGCACAAACATACGACTGGGGGGGCTGTTTACTGCTACTAGGGACTACTATAACTACTACTGCTAAACTACTTACTCGACTTACTGCTACTACTCCTCTAACTGCTGCTGCTGCTGCTGCTTCGCCGACTCCTACTACTTACTACTAACTACTACTACTACTACGACTACTACTACTACTACTACTACAACTATACAAGAACAACGACTCTACCACCACCACCGCAACCCCACCACTACTACTGACAACGACTTACTACTACTACTACTTATTAACTACTACTACTCACTATACAAGAACATTCCTACCAACCACCACCACCACCACCACCAACCCACCACCATCCCCACCCCAACTACTTCTACTACTCCTAACTACTACTATTTCTACTATTACTACTATTACAAGAAACACTACTACTTACTAACTTACTGCGCTAATTGTGCCTTTTTAAATAAACTACAATTAATTGTTCTGGCTATAATTGTTGTTTTGTTGTTGTTGTGACTTTACTAACTACTCTACTCTACTACTACTACTACTACTTGCTACTGCTACTAACTATCCCTACTATCGATGTACTTTTATATATCATCCTAATTATTATTATTGTTGTTTTTTTGCGCTATCTCTATCTTCCTTCATCATCATCATCATCATCATCATCATTATTATCATCATTTTTTATATATACATTTTTACTATTATCATTACTATTGTTTTCTGTTGCGTTGTTCTACTGTTGTTTTAATCTTATACTTAATACTACTATTACTTAAATTACCTAAGCTCTACTTTACTAATACGACTACTACTACTCCGACTACCTACTATACTACTACTCTACTACTTAACGACTACTACTACTGTCAAATCCATTATCACCACACCATCATCATTATTTTATGATATGATTCACACTACTTACTTCCTCTCCTGCCTCGCTGCTCCCCCCCCCCCCCCCCCCCCCCCCCCTCCTCCTGCTCTCCTAGCTCCCTCACTGCCTACCCCTCCTGCCTCGCTTTCCTCCCCCCCTCCTGCTCCCCCCCCCCCCCCCAAAACCCCCCTCCTTCTGCTGCTCGCTCCACCACCTCCTCCTCCTTCTCCTCCTCCCCTATCTCCTCCTGCCCCAGAACACCTAACCTACCACCCACCAACAACCAACGAGGGCGTCCCCTCTAGTTTTGTGTCCATGCTGGCCCCCGCCCCTCCCCCCCGGCCCCCCCCCCCCCCCCCCCCCCCCCTCCTCCACCCTCCTCCTATCCCCCTTCTCCTCACTCCTTCTCCTCTCCCTCCCTTCCTCTTCTCACTTCTCCTTTCTTCCTCCCTCCTTCTTCTCCTCCTCCTCCCGCATCTCCTCATCTCCCCAGCACCTACTAACCCACCCCCTACCCAGCAACCAAAACGTGCTGGGTCCCCACTCCATCTGTGTGTGTTCCAGAGGAGCTGCTCCCCCTCCTCTTTCTTTTCCCTCCCCTCCTCCTTCCTCATCATCATCAGCCCATCCATCACCAGAATCTCACACCACCACCACCATAAAGTTTTTGTCCCCATCTCTGTATGTGTGTCCAAGAGGGGGGCTGCCTTGTTGCCTCCCCTCCTCTTTCGCTCGCCTCCCCTCCCTCCGCCCCCGCCTCCTCCTCCCTCCCCCCCTCCTCCTCCCTCCCTCACCCTCCTCCTCCTCCTTTCCTCCTCATCTCCATTCCTCCTAATCACCAGAAATCTAATACCACCACCACCACACAACCAGAGTGTTGGCCCCCCCATGGCCCTCTCTGTAGTGTGCCAGGAGGGCTGCTCCCCGCATCCTCCTCCTCCTATTCCTCTTCCCCTCCTCCTCTTTCTCGGTCCTCTTCCTCTTCCTCCTCTTTTTTCCTCCCTCCTCCCCTCTGCTTCCTCCTCCTCCTCCTCCTCCTCCTCCTCCTCTCTCATCCTCACCTCCCCTCCACCCCTCCTCCACCACTCCTCGGTCCCAATCATCGGCCACTAGAAGCTTCAACCACCTAGCCCCACACCGCACCAGCAGAAGTGCTGTACCCCGTCTGTGGTGGTGTGTGTGTGGGGTGTGTGTGTGTGTGTGTGGGTGTTGGGGGTGATCCGGGCCCGGAGGGCTGGTAAACCCCCTCTTCGACTTCCCCCTCTCCTTTCCCTTTTCCCCGCCCGATCTTTTCCAAAACCACTCTTTCCCAACCTCCCCTCCCCTCCCTCCTCGTCTCGTCCTCCCCTCACCACTAGACGCCTACCACACCACCTCACCGCGCCGAGTGCTGTCCCCTCTGTGTGCTGTGTATGTGTCCAGAGGGCTGCACCCGCCTCTTCCTCCCCCTCCTCCCCTCCTCCTCCACCTCCATCCTCGTCCTCGTCCTCACAACCATACACCCACTAGAAGCCTACCACGCACACACTACAAGCGCGGGCTGGTCCCCCTCTGTGTGCGTGTGTATGTTGTCCAGGAGGGCTCACCCACTTCCCCTCTATCCTGCCTCCTCCTCCTCCCCTCCACACTCCTCCTCGTCATCGTCCCTCCCCATACCACTAGAGCCTACCACCACCCACTAACCAAGCAGAGTGTTTTTGTCCCCTCGTGCGTGCGGGTCGTGTGTCCGTGTCCAGGGGGCTGCTGACCTATCGCTCCGTTCTACGAGGTGTCGCGCAGCGTCTGGCCCTAACTGCTGTCCATTCGGCCTGGCTACTTCGTCACCCCTCTTTGCCTCTTCCCCGCATCCGAGTCCGAGGTCATTCAGCTGGTCGCTGCTACAGGCTAACCTGGATGCCCGTCATCATGATGGCCCTGCCCTTCAAACCTCAGTGACGTCCATCGGCAAGGTCGGCTCTGAGGGGGCGGGGAGGGGAGGACGGGGTAGGGGTGGGGGGTGGGGGTGAACGGTCGTGGGCGTACGTGGAGGTGTTCGCCGTCGTTGGTTGGTGTCAAGGAGGAAAGGTCTTGTTTCAGAAAAGTATGGGGGGGGGGGGGGTGGGGGGGGGAGGGGGGGGGGGGGGGGGGGGGGGGGGGCGGGGGGGGGGGGGAGGGGGGGGGGGGGGGGGGGGGGGGGGGGGGGTGGGGGTTATGGGCCGATCCGGCGGCCACCCGAAGTGGATTATACTGCGTTTTCTGAAAGAGAGCAAAACGTTGGTTATTTGATTCTTTTGTGTGTCTGTGCCGGTGTGTGTGTGTGTGGTGTGTGTGTGTGTTTGTGTGGTGTGTCGTTGTGTGTGTGTGTTGTGTTGGGGGGGGGGGGGAGTGTGTGCTGTGTGTGTGGTGTGTGTGTTGTGTGTGTGTGTGTGTGTGTTTCCAATTTTGACCAATGCTCTTTTCTTTATTGTTTTGTTGGCGTTTTCGTTTTTGTTTTGTTTTTAATAGAAAAACCCGTTTTAATAGGAAATATTGAATATATATATATAGTATGAGAAGAGAGAGAGAGAGAGACCAGTGTGTGTGTGTGTGTGGTGTGTGTGTGTGTGTGTGTCTTTGAAACCAAAAAAAGTTCTGAGAGTTGACAATTCTGGGAGACGAACTATCCCGAAATGACCCTTTGCGGTCGGCCGGTGCTTTAAAGCGCACGCAATCTCATTTCAAACTCGCGCCCTCACCCGCTTCAACCGCCCCTCACGCCTCACCCCCTCCACCCCCAACCCTTGCCCGCAGCCACACCTTTGGTCAAAATGGAAAACATTTTATTTATCACACCTGGGATATTTTTATCATAATATTGTTGTTCAAATTGGACATTGGCTATAACATCATCATCTGCTGAAGTTTGTAGGTCACATGGAATATGTCTCTGTCAGTTTTCACATATATTTACTGGTCAATGGTCAAAATGCCTCTTTCCCACCTTGGGCTTGCCCACCCCCCCCCCCCCCCCCCCCCCCCCCCCCCCCCCCCCCCCCCCCACCCCCCCCCCCTTTTTTTTTTTTTTTTATCTTCTGCGTCACTTTCGGGCAACGCTCTTTCCACGTCAACACATCGGGGACTCACTCGTCTACAGAATACACCACGCTTGCACCACGTGTAGACATTCCTGTCTAAATGGAAATGCTTGTACGTCCTAAAGACGATTTGTATCTCGAATGGAAAAATGTTTTGTATTACCTTCAGTGAGTGAGTGAGTGTGTGTGTGTGTTTGTGTGTGTGTGTGTGTGGTGTTGGGTGTGTGTGGGTGTGTGTGTTTGCGCGCCCGCGCACGCACGAAGATGTGTCCTGCCTGGGTGTTCATATTTAAGCGGGTGTCTTTTGACCAGGTATTGGCTTCCATACCCGTACGACTGGTCACGTGCTCGTCTCGTGCTGTGGCACGTTCTGTCGCGTGCTGTGCGTGCCGTTGCTTCATGTTCTGTGGGCCACGCCCCGAAGGTAGTCCCGGCCGTCATTTCCCGCGCGCGTAAGCCTGGCCAATCGTCTTCTCTCCCTATATTGGGGGCTCACAATTGGCTATGCTATTTTGGGAGTGTTCCATCATCCTCGACGCCTGCGCCCTCCAACGTCCCGGACGAGCAGGCGTGCGAGATATGTGGTTAGTATAGGTGTGTGTGTGTGCGTATTGTGTGTGTGTGTTGCGCGCTGCGCGCGCAGGCGCGCCGCGTTTGTGCGGCGAGCTAGCGCTCTCCTCCGAAAAGGGATATTATTCACTGCATGTCGGAGTTTTCATAATCGCGTTGCGTCGTCCTGGAAAAGGACGGCCGTGTTGAAATAGTGTGTCGAAAACGTCATTTGTTACTCTGGTGCTTCCTTCTGAGTTGTGTGTTTGCATCTGAAAACATGTCAATTTTGGAGAGTGTCTCTAGCCTTTTATACGGTGTTTCGCACAACAAGCATAGCAAACAAAACGAAACCCAGTCTTTTTCCCAGGCTGGGTCCCGTAGGGGCTAAACTCAACTCGTGGGTAGGAGCCCGTCGGTCCACAACGTACCCCCGGGGCAGAAAATCCTCACTGACTTGATGGAATCAAACCCACACCTGCGCCAGCCCCAGGAAGCCCGCGGCGCGCTAACATCCACGGCTTTCGTGGCCAGTCGGCGGCTGTTTTCGTTGTCCCCTCATATAGAATTAGTGATTTATCCAAATTATCGCATCCAAAAGGACGCCCTCTGATTCCTCCTCGCTCCCGGTGGGAAAAGAGCGAACTTAACGGAATGGATAACTGGAAGCAAAGCGACTTGTTTTCCAGGGCTATTACTTTTACTGTCTTGTAGACTGGGCACATGGTTACCATCACCA
>JADBJO010009142.1:38683-43683 GCA_016801955.1 Conus betulinus
ACACCAGCTTGTCCTTGTTGCTCTTTTCTTTGGAGATGCATTTATCTATCAGTCTATCTATCTCTCTATCCCACACACACACACACACACACACACACACACACACACACACACACACACACACACATTTGTGTGTGTGTGTGTGTGTGTATGTGTGTGTGTGTGTATTGAGAGAGAGAGAGAGAGAGAGAGAGAGAGAGAGAGAGAGAGAAGAGAGAGAGAGAGAGAACACGCAACTTGTGAAACTTTCTGTTCCGCCATTTCTTTGGTCTGCCAGTCGGCTTTGGTTATTGTCATGGAAAGTAGGAGTGGCAGGCGCCGCCAGCCCGTGAGACGGCGCGCAGCTGGCTTCACTTTTGGTTTACACTGCCAGCAGAGTAAATGGTCACGGAATGAAACCATCTTTCGTAGGGCGTACTATCCTTGGTCTGACGCTATCAGCGGTAAAGTGTGACCGGCCGCTAGGAAGGAGACCGGCCGCTAGGGAGGAGACAGAAATCGACAGGAGTGGTGAATACCTTTGGTATGCGCTGTGGATCTTTAGCGAAAGGCAACGATACTATCTTGTCATCTGTTGATCCATGGAATGATCTTCAGGAATAAAAACAAGTCTTTAGAGGACTAGCTTTATTACATACTGTAATCACTCTCGAGGCCAATGGACCTGTCTTCCACAGGACAATGTGTTGCTTATAGCACTAGCCAAACATGTAAACGATTAAAGCAAATATGTGTTCAACAAAGAATATGCACACTCTAGCGTATAGAGAAAGAAGAAAAAACCAAAACAAAACATACAAAAGAAGAAACAAACAAACAAACAAAAAACAAACCAACAAACAAAATCACCTTAGAACACTTGCAACAGAAAATAACTCTTTGCGAGCCTCTCCAAACATATGAAGCAATATAATTTACATGTAATTAAAACTGAAAAAACAAATGACTAAAGGATGGTAAAACATTCAAACTGGTATAGTTTTGATTTCAAACTGCGCAAGCATATATACTAGTAAACAAAATACTGACAATGATAAAGAAACACGAAGGCGCCCACAAAACATACAATCATGGATGAATAAATCAATATTTAAAAAAGACAACAACAAAAAAAAAAAGTCAGCAGATAAACAAAGAATACTATGTGTTTGGTCAGAAAAACATTGACTGGGAGAAATTTAAAAGAAAAACACAAAACAAAATTGACAACAAGCATATTCACATGAATGAAAAAAAAGTCAAACACATAAATATTGACCTGATCGACAAATAACATAGACAAACATGATATTGGTACATAGGAAGACCAACAATGAAGAAATATATAGAGCAAATTTGACGAAATATACAAAGTGACACCACACACACACACACACACACACACACACACACACACACATCGATCAATCTCCCCCCCTCTCTTCAATATATCCCCACCCCTCCTCCTTCCCTGACAGAGTTACTCACCAGGCGGCGGTCTCCTCGGCGGCGGAGGCCTAGCCGGCCAACGTTGCGGCGGGTGATGCGCATGCGCGCCATGATGGGTGGGCGCGGGCGCGTGTCCGCCATAACTGTGCGCCCCGTGGTAGTTGTAGGAGGGGTAAGCCGCGGGTCTTGGGGTTGTGGTGGGGCCCTCGATCTCCAGGGGTTCTTTCTCTATAGGTGCTTGGGATGACGCGCGCAGTGGCAATGGGACACACAGACATTATTCCGAAAGTTAGCTGGGTCTGAGGAGGCCTTCGGAGAGCTGGGGGGTTGGGCGGGGGGGGGGGGGGGGGGGGGGGAGGAGGAGGGGGGGGAGAGATGGAGGAGACAGTGTGTGGTTGGAAGAGAGAGAGAGAGAGAGAGAGAGAGAGAGAGAGAGAGAGAGAGAGAGAGAGAGAGAGAGAGAGGAGAGAGGAGAGAAGAGAGAGAGAGAGACAGGCAGACAGACAGACAGACAGACAGACAGAGAGTATACACTCTCACACATAAAAATATGTTCAAATTCTAATCTCAAAATTGGAATCTACTCAAATGGGATGTTTCTGATCATAGCGTGGGCAAAGGGGACGGGGGCTGGATTGGGGGGAAGGAGGGGGTGGGGTGAGAGTGGGGGTGGGGGCAGGTGGAGTGGATTTGGGAGTCGTGCAGGTTTTGGCTCCGCACACACACACACACACACACCACACACACGCATGCACGCACACACACACACACACACACACACACACACACACACACACACACACACACACACATGTAGAACGGACATAGCAACCAAACAAAGTTCCGTTGGTCGGTGAATGAAGGCAACACGCGACAACATCAACACAAACAAAAGCGTAACTGAAGCAACGGAAATGAAAATGAACATGTTTACCATACATGACTATGATTGTAATGAAGATAAATTGCATATTGGTGACTGTGATTATAATCTTGATGATGACGGAATTATGATTTTGACGATGACGGAGTAAAAATATCGGTGATGGAATTACAATTTTGCTGACGACGACGGAATGAAAATTGTTGGAAACTACGGAAGTCACTTAATAATCTCAATGATGATGATTGTTGATTACAGACATTGCTGATTTGGAATGAAGCGCGCCCCTCTAAAATCTAAAATACACGCAGTGCTAAATCATTTTTTAAATAAGATGCTGTTCCAAATATAAGTATGCAAATTCCGGCGGCATTTGAATTCATGTTGACAGTAATTTACTATGGCCATCCGGAAGGGGGGGGGGGGGGGGGGGGGGGGAGGGGGGGGGGGGGTGGGGAGGGGGGGGGGGTGTCGAAGGGAGTGGAGGCGCATTTTTTTTTTTGCGCATTTTTGTACATGTTGTCTGTGCTGTGTGAAGACGCAAATGTCTGCATTCTCTTTTATGTTTTTTGTATAAGCGTTGTTTTACACTCTTTTTTGTGTTCTGTGTTTTGACTAGAAAAATTTTCTGGAGCATACACACATGTGCACGGACGCATGCACGCTCACGTGCATCACCCCCATAACACTTCCCCCTGCTCTGCCCCGCCCCACCCCCCACCCCTGCCTGCCCCACATTTTCCTTCAGATTTGTGGTTGACCGAATTATTATTGTTTAATTCTTAGATAGCAGTAATGCTGTTTCCTTATCACGAATTTTGTTTATTATTTATTTATTTAAAGAGAATCAGTACGGAACGAGAAATAAGTAATATATTCATTTCTACTATAAACGGTGAGAATGCTTTTGTTGTACATGGCGTGCAATGTCTTAATAAAAACTGGAAAACATACAGAAATAATGCACGGTATATCTATACAGGTCCCCGATTCGGCCAAAGGTTACATTTCTTCGGCACGATCAGTATGCAGGTCTTTCTGATGCCAGCCGTCTCCTGTTCATAATTTATTTTAGTAGGTGTGTCAAAAGCTGAAAATGCTTTCCATTGTGAGCCTTTCTTTTTATTTGTGATTTGTGTTTCATTGTTATGGAAAACTTAAAAGCTGTAATGTAATAAGAAGGAGGGGAAAAAAACCAGGAAAAGGCAGAAAAACGAATGTGGGAAGAAGACAGGGAGGAAGAGAAGGAAATAAAACTGTTCCGAAGGGTGTCTAACTTATGCAAACTGCCATCATCGTTGGCATTAACAAAGAACGGTAACCCGGAAACGCCCAAGAGGAGATAATCAACATAAATAACCCCAGCCGGCAAAGCAAGAAAGAAACAATATCGGGCCTTTCTAGTTGTCTCCCTTGTCAGTTCGGCCGTTAATCAGACGATGGGCGAGCTATTTTCGAAGTAAAGTGAGAAGAGCGCTTGCGGGCAGAGGTAATGTTAAACGTTTAACTTTGTCACTATTCCCGTCCGGTTGCTGTATGATTGCCAGCGAGAAGTTTGCACCGTTTCTCTAACGGGGGGGGGGGGGGGGGGGGGGGGGGGGGGGGGGGGGGGGGGGGGGGGGGGGGATGGGAGAAAAAAGACTGACAGGAACAGAAGCCAGAGAGAAAGAAAGGAAAGCAAAAAAGAGAGAGGGGACACACACACACACAGAGAGAGAGAGAGAGAGGAGAGAGAGAGAGAGAGAGAGAGAGAGAGAGAGAGAGAGAGAGAGAGACGGAGCGGGGGAGAAGATGGGACAAGAGAGAGGAAGGATGATGAAGGAGAGAGAAGGAAAGACAAAGAAACAAAGAGGGGAAGAAAGGGAGGGAGAGGTATGGAGAGGGTGTGATGTCTCGCCCCCCTCTCTCTCTCTCTCTCTCTCTCGCATATTTTTGGTTTCACCTGCTACTTTACAGAACAGGAACTCGTCATTGAAGTTAATAGGCTGACGTCATGTTTGTGTGTGTTTGTCCAGAATGCAAATGGCTGCTGAACAACCTTGATGAGGAAGAGGTGACAGGGTGGCCCTGACGTCACAGACCATGTTCGCCGTCATCACGCTGTCCTAGTCTGTTACATTGTCAACATGATTTGATAGCGTCCGTCAGACAAGTGGAGTGTTGTTTGAGGCAGAGGCTGGTGTGTGTGTGTGTGTGTGTGTGTGTGTGTGTGTGTGTGTGTGTGTGCGCGCGCGCGCGCGCGCGCGCGACATCAATGAACTAAACGTAGAAGAAAAAAAATAACAAGATTCTTTGTGTTATTTGGAACGAAAAAAAAAGTGTTCTGTAATATCGCTACGTCGCTTGCAGCAGAGAATAAAAAACAACGTACTTCATCAGTCAAAATCATCATTTGCAAAAACCGTCTACATAGATGGGATTCTATCGCTAGTGTAAATACGATTGTTCCCAGTTCAGGCATATGCTTTCACTAGTCATCCAAAAGCACACACACACACACACACACACACACACACACACACACACACACACACGGGCGCGTGCGCATACACACATACATGGGCGCATGTACACGGGCACACGTGCACATACACGTAATTGAAGATTTAAACCAAATTTATATTCAAATTTTCCCCTTCTCTTGTCCACCCCTACAAACCACCGTTGAGAACGTAAAGTAAAATAAAAT
>JADBJO010009142.1:48683-51183 GCA_016801955.1 Conus betulinus
AACAACAAAGCCTCAACCACCCACACAACACACCCACGCACCCAAAGACTCAAACAACACAAACAACAACCACAAAACCACAAACAACACACAAATAAAACAACACAACACCAACAAAACAAAACACACACAACAAACACAACCCCAAACCACACAAAACCACAAACAAACCAACAAACACACACAACAACACAAAACAAAACACAACAAACCAACCATACAACCCAACCAAACCAAAAACAACACAACCCAAAACCACAACAAAAAACAGCAACCCACACAAAACCGCAAAACAAACCAAAAAACAAACACACCACGAACCACAACAACCCAGGAAGAACACAACACCAAAACAAACAAAACAAAAAAAACAACACCAACACAACACCAAACAACAAACCAACCCACAAACCAAAACACACCAACACCCAAGGGGCACACAAACCCAAGTGGGGAAAACACAAACAAACCAAAACAAAAAACGGGGCATTGTCACAACAAACCACAACAAACCAACCACCAAGACAACGGCAAACCACAACTACAAACCCACACAAAAACCCAAAAACAAACACAACCAAAACACAAAAACAACAACAACGGAACACAGAAACAAAACACCACAAAACACATGACAAAAACACCCAAACAAAAACAACCACCAAAAACAACCACACAAAAACACACAAAAACGGCAAAAAGCAATCAACAAACAAAAACACAACAAATCACATGGCACCAAACGGTAACAAACCACACAAACAACCCACACACAAAACCAACAACCCCAACACACAAACAAACCACCACCACCAATAAAAAAAAAACACAACACACCCAGGGGAAAACCCAAACGAAAAAAAAGCACCAAAAAAACACCCACCCAAAAAAAAAACCACAAACCCACAACACAACCACACCAACAAACACACAAACCCAACAAACAAAAACAACCCCCAAAACCAAACCACCAACACAAAACCCAACACACAACAACACAGCCCACCAACTCAACAGGAATACCACCCACAAACAACAACACACCCACAACCAACCAAACTGACCACACAAAACACCAACAAAAAAAACAACAAACACACCAAAAACCCACAAACACCCCACAAACCCAACAAACACAAAACAAACAAAGGGCAGCAATCAAAATCAAAAACCCCCCACAACTACATGGCTGCAGTGGGGAGGATGGGGGTAGCAATCTACCAACTCAATGGCTGCAGTGGGGAGGATGGGGCAGCAATCTACCAACTTACTGGCTGCAGTGGGGAGGATGGGGGTAGCAATCTATCAATGGGGAGGATGGGGCAGCAATCTACCAACTCACTGGCTGCAGTGGGGAGGATGGGGGCAGCAATCTACCAATGGGGAGGATGGGGGCAGCAATCTCACCAACTCACTGGCTGCAGTGGGGAGGATGGGGGTAGCAATCTACCAACTTACTGGCTGCAGTGGAGGGGGCGTGAGCGCCATGACCCCTGGCGGCGTGGCCGTGAGCAGCGGGGCGGTGAGCCTGCGGGTAGTGAGGTCGGTGATGAGCATGCACTGGGGCGGGCCGATGGTGGTGCACGGGCTGTGGCCGTGGCATGGGCTGAGGTGGTCGATTCCAGTGGGTCGGCATGCCCTGGGGCGGGTGGGGGCGGTGGGGGGACGGGCGGGCGTGGCACGTGGCGAGGGGGCGGGCGTGGCACGTGGCGAGGGGGCTGGGGTGGGGTTGTCTTCCCCCGACCATCCTCAGAGGGCCGTGACCCCAGGGGTTGGCGACTTTCCATTGGCTGAGTGCCGGCCCCCACCACTGTCAACACCAATAGCAACGTGCAACTTCCCATTGGCTGAGAGCTGGTCCACTATTGGTAAATGCTGAACAACAGCATTCAGCATGCATACAACAGAACATTCAAAAAGTGTTTGAAGCCATGGCTGAGTTCCCTGACGTTTCATTGTAACGGACATTCTAAGTGTAAAGCCAAAGAGTTAGAAACCGAGAGCCTCGTGGCCGTAAGGGCCATGACGTCTTACACATGCATCGTATCTGGAGCACAGCATGCATTGTGAGAGACAGAGCAAACCCTCTCCTTTGGCCGCCTTCACCTGCCCTGAACTGAATCAGATAACCATTTACTGTTGGGTGGACTGAGAGGGACTTCAAGTCGTGAAAATCGGATCCTCAGAGTGATTTAAATTGTCCACCATCAGCTCTCAAAATCCCAACTGACTATCTGAGTGATACGTTAGTGAAAGAGCGAAGAACAGGTTCGTGCTATTTCGTTTGATTTTTCCAAGGCCTTTGACAAGGATGGTGATCATAGTTTACAAATTAAAATAAGAGAAACTGGGCTAACTGTACAGTTAAAGTCGTTTTAACTAAAAAGAAGTTTGTTCTGCACGATGAAAAATATCAACTTTCAAAACTGGATTGTCAGATAATTCACAGAACAAGAGGATAGTTTTTGTCACACGATTATTTGTTATCAAACGGCCACTA
>JADBJO010009142.1:56183-58683 GCA_016801955.1 Conus betulinus
GTACGCCACACTGTTCACAAAGTGAATCATTGATTTCTTGTGTCGAACCCTGCTGGCGTAAACGAGTGTACAATATCATTTCAGAACACGGTGACTTTGACATGCTGTCCACTGAATCAATTTAAGTATCCCTCACTATCTCTGAGCGTTTGCACCTAGTGCCTAATCGCTCCGATGTACTAAGAGAAACATGCAAGTATAAAAAAAAACATTCCCCACCCCCAGCCACTGTTTGAAAAACAGACATAAAACAAGAGGTACTCCATATCTCCAGAAAGATCCAAAGCCATCAGATTATTATCGTAGGATTCACTCGTTTTATGGGGCATGCATTATGCAAGATCATTTATGCATTTTATCATTTTATAGCATCGCTTTTGAACATCCGCTGTAAGGCATACATAGAAGCCTACACGACTATTTCACAGTTGTAAAATGGATCAATGTAGAAGAAAATTTACCCCTTTCTCCAAGAGCAACATTGGTTTTGACACACTCTTCCAACTGCGATTTCCAGTTGCATATTTTAACGGGGACTTTTCCATGGTAGACTTGTGGATATAGAGAGAAGTTCCTGAAGTCTAAATATATGTTTGTGATTTCCGTTGTTGCCATGAAAGCCTTACCAAACAGGGTTTTCCACACAGTTTGACCAGTTTAATGTTGCAGAGAATGTAACACAAGGACAGTTGTAGCTATTTTCAGCCTGGAATTACTCTCCAGTATATAGCACTTCTCAGCTGTGTTATCCACATCACTATCACTAGACACAATGCTTTGGTTTCCCCTATATTCACTGTCAATCCTTACATATTAATTTGATTTTGCTGTTTACCCCCTCTTTCGAAGGTCTGTTTAAGAGTGAGAAATTAAAGCAGTATTATCTGCTTATTTCAAGAGAAAAGTGAATCTGAAAAGAAGCCTATGTGCCGCGCATTTCATTAAAATAAGCTTGCAACTTAGGAAGATAGAAAACAACATATGACGTAAAACACAGCCCTGTCTTGACCCTAATATCCAATCAAATACCCCATTATTTTAGTCCCCACTGTGACAGCTGCCTTGACATTTTTGTGCGTAGTCTCCCAGTGAGTTTAACCTTTTCCCATTAATGTTTGCTTTTTTTTGCAACTTTTGTTTGTGAATGCAAACGAACGCCTCTGAAAAATCCACAAAAGGATATAAAAGCGATAACCGTGTTTTGTGATATGGTTCTGATTAATTGACTGAAGCAAAGCAATTTGATATTCTCTGTCTGTCTCTCTGTCTGTCTGTCTGTCTGTCTCTCTCTCTCTCTCTCTCTGTGTCTCTGTCTCTGTCTCTCTGTCTCTCTGTCTCTGACTCTCTCTCTCTCTCTCTCTCTCTCTCTCTCTCTCTCTCTCCTGCTTCATCTTTTTTTCTTCTTCTTCTCCTTACTCTTTGCGCTTAGGAGCAGAGTGATGTAGATGACAATGCCACGGTATTTTTTCGATTAAATTATAGTAGACTAATTTTGTTTATGTTACTGCGCCTGATTCAAGCCAATAAGCCTGACGAAAAATTGAAATATTTTAAAGAAAAACATTGAACAAATGTTTCATAAGATTTGTTGATATCTTTCTGTTGTCAAGACAAGCAACAGAAGAACGTTCACTCACCAGAGAGTATGAGCAGAGAAGAGCAAAAAATTCCCATCGTTTCTCCACGCACCATCTTTTTTCTCCTTGCAAAAACCCAAAACTTCAAAATAAGCACTAACAAAAATAAATAGTTGCAAACTTCGGAGAAAAAGTGGCAGGGACGACAGTGGCGAACTATTGCTTGGCTTGGAAGACTTCACTTGAAAGACGTCTTCTTGTCTCCTTCCCCGACTGACTGTTCGCCGCCTGCTTCTTGCCAATTGGTCCAGCTCCCCTGTCTGTCCCGTTCACTGCGGGAACTTCTTTCTTTTCTGCCCGACGCGGAGTCACACACCATCTTCCTCGCCTCTTTACCGCTTCCGTCAGGGCCGTGTCAACGGAGACAGAGACACGATTATGGATTGGCTCAAGCGGAGAGGGCAACATTTCATGACCGGACGATGAAAGGGGGCTATGTGTGAAGGTTCCCCCCCCCCGGGCAGTTTTGTGAGGGTGGGATAGAAGGAGAAAGCCACTGGAGCTAGGAGAAGCATTTGTTTTTGTCCCCCTGATAGCCCAGCCATGCGTCCGTGATGCATATAAAAAATATCAACATTTTCTTAGTATTGATAAAAATGACAGTTTTGCCGAGAGTGAAATTGCTCAAAGAAGTACCACGTTTATATTCAAGGATAAGAGATCAAACACAGATTTGAGGATGAAGTTGATCAAGGATAAGAGATCATGCACATATCTGAGGATGAAGTTGACAAGGATAAGAGACCATACACAGATTTGAGGATGAAGTTGATCCAGGATAAGAGATCATACACAGATTTGAAGATGAAGTTGATCAAGGATAAGAGATCATACACAGGTTTGAGCATGAAGTTGGCCAAGCA